>JAJGRX010000062.1:0-285000 GCA_025461125.1 Carex kokanica
CTAACCCTACTACATGCTATTTTCTGCCTAGTGTAAATAAGGAAACCACATTCTCCACTAACACACCTAATTAAGATGGCTGCCGAAGTTAGTGGGTTAGAGTTTCTCCAAAATTAGAAGTCTGTATTTGTCATGTGTTCTAGAGTTAGTATTTCTATATTTAGTTGAGTTAGTGTAGAATGTGGTTTCCTTATTTACACTAGGCAGAAAATAGCATGTAGTAGGGTTAGTGGATTCCTTATTTAGATTAATGTTTAGCTATAAATTCAGCATGTTGTAATCGAATTAATAAAGAATGAAAAGTAGAATTATTTGGGTCTATCATTTTTCCTCTGTTTACTCTTCAACAAAATCCAACAAAGTGGTATCAGAGCCAAAGGTGAGAGATCAAGGCAGATCCGACCATGGCAGAGAACATGAGCGTTTCGAATCCCTCGATTCCGCTGTTCAAGGGAGATAACTATGAGTTCTGGAGCATCAAGATACGAACTTTGCTCAAGTCGCAAGGTCTATGGGAATTGGTGGAGACGGGAGCACCGGCCACTGATCCCACACCAGCAGAAACAGCGAAGCGCGATGCGAAGGCGATGTTCTTCATTCAACAAGCTGTTGTGGACACGGTGTTCACAAAAATCGCAGCAGCGACATCGGCAAAGGAGGCATGGACAACCCTGAAAACCACCTTTCGGGGAAATTCTAAAGTTCTCGAGATAAGGCTACAAGGCTTGAGAAGAGAGTTCGAGACGTTGAACATGAATCAAGGCGAATCTGTTCAAGCGTTTCTCACAAGAGTCACATCCACCGTCAACCAAATCAAGAGTTGTGGCGAGATCTCACAGAAAAGATTGTGGTTATGAAGGTACTACGCAGCTTTACAGCAAAATTTGACCATGTCGTGGCAGCAATCGAAGAGTCCAAGGATCTGTCCACATACTCTTTCGACGAGTTGATGGGTTCGCTGCAAGCCCATGAAGTTCGACTTCTCAGATCTGAAGAGAAGGACGATTCTAAGGCGTTCCTCACCAAAGGCAACTCAAGTAGAGGAAGAGGAAGAGGAAGAGGCAGAAGCAACACTACCGAAAATAGTCAATCATATGATGAATCCAAGAAGGACATCCAGTGCTATTATTGCAACAAGTTTGGGCACTATCAATCTGAGTGCTATGAAGCCAAGAAAAACATCCAATGCTACTACTGCAATAAGTTTGGGCACTACCAATCCGAGTGCTACAAGAAGCAAAGGGAGGAGAATCAAGCAAGCTATGCTGTAGAAGAAAATGAGCAACCGTCACTCTTCATGGCATACACCGAAAGCAAGATTGAGGCAAGCAGCAAGGGCACAGTAGGAGTGCACATAAAAGAAAATGGTGGGCAGCAGTCCAGAAAGTGGCAAAATCATGGTGAGTAGAAATTTTTTGTTTGATGAAAAAGCCCTCAAGGTGGAGAATGTAGGGCTCATTCGTCAGAGGCCGTTGAAGCTGGTGTACAACCATGATATACGGCTGGCTCAGATGCCAGAAAAATGTAGTTTCAAGGTGTTGAGAGATATTGTGACGAAGAGGTTTCCTTCATTAAAATATGTGCTGATCAAGTACAAGGATTCTGATGGGGATCTGGTTACCATTACTGATACACAAGTGCTGAGGATAGCAAAATCATGTTTAGACCAGCCTGTACAGATGGAGGCAGAGAAAGAAGAAAAGGGACTTTCCTTGATGAGACTACATATTGTAGAAGTCAATCCTGAGCAAACCAACAATCACAGAGGAGGAAACTGAAGTTCCTGTTTCCACCACAAACTTAAATGAAGTACCCAAAGAGGCCACAGCTGGAGCAGATGCTAACAAGCAGGATTCGAAATCAGAAGCAGATGCTGGTGCTGCTGCTCCTGGGAGTGAAAATGGCGTCCCAGAATCTGATGAGAAGCATGTGCAGATGGAAACCGAGACCAAGGTGGAGTCTAAGAAGAAAGTAAAGAAGACCAATGTGTCAGTGCAAGAAATGGTATATGGTGCATTGCCAGCTGAGGAGGCAAAGACAAGAAAGAAGGAGAAAGAAAAGGAGAAGCAATTGAAGAAGATGCTAGAGGACAAACTTCTAACTGGGAAACAAAAGGAGGAGCAGAGAAAATTGGAAGCTATGAGACGGCAGTTCCTTGCACAAAGTGCTGAGGGTTTGGGCAGTACAAGTTCTGGTATAACTGAGGTTCAAGAGAGGCTGAAATATGAGACAAAGAAGCAAAAGCCCAAGATGGTTGAAAAGGAGGTCATAGAGGAGGTCATGGAGGCTGATAATGATGTGGAAGAATCCACGGTGGATGATGAATCACCGAGTCACAATTTCAGGTAGCTGATATCGAAGAGACTAAGGAGCAGATATAAGAGGTGAAACCGACATGGGAGGATGACAATTGGGATACGAAGATCTGGAATGATGACTCAGAAGAAGAAGAGTGTTGAAGCTTGGAGTAACCTATTTTGAATCAAGGGGGAGTGTTGGAAGTTGATTCAAAATTAACACACCTAATTAAGATGGCTGCCGAAGTTAGTGGGTTAGAGTTTCTCCAAAATTAGAAGTCTGTATTTGTCATGTGTTCTAGAGTTAGTATTTCTATATTTAGTTGAGTTAGTGGAGAATGTGGTTTCCTTATTTACACTAGGCAGAAAATAGCATGTAGTAGGGTTAGTGGATTCCTTATTTAGATTAATGTTTAGCTATAAATTCAGCATGTTGTAATCGAATTAATAAAGAAGGAAAAGTAGAATTATTTGGGTCTATCCTTTTTCCTCTGTTTACTCTTCAACAAAATCCAACATGATGCAGTGTCACACTGAAAAGATCATTTAATGGACATGATATATATTTTGTGCAATAATTGATATCACATTGAAAAGATCATTTTTTTGACCTAGTGTCTAATTAATTTTGTTTATACAAAGGAAGGTTTTCTGCTGTGTTATTTATTTGTTTATACAAAGTTAATGTTAGTCTTTACTACATTAGACCCTTGTTGAAATGCCGAGTGAAGATCAAGGTGTTGTTGGAGAAGGCAGCAGCCCTCAGCCCTCAAAATCATAGTGGTACCAAATCTTTTTTTTTTCTTTTGTGAATTAATTTAGAGAGCCGGGTTTGGGTTTGGGGTTTCATTTGAAATTATAAGTTGAACTATTAAATTATGTAATTGCAGATATGCATATAGAGGAGTATAATCCTTCAACTTCTTCTGATGAATCAAGTAATGACGAGAAAGCACCACAAAAAAAGAAGAACAAGAAGAGAAAGATGGATTTAATCCCTGCTTCGCCTTCTAGGTATTTTTCATCATAAATTGTTCAAATTGTTGAATGATGTTAAATTACATTCAACTTAGTTTCATTTAATTATTTTTTGTGACATTTGTAAATTTTAGTGTTTGCCAGGAGCAAGGTGTGGTTGGAGAAGGCAGCAGCCATCACAATCACAGTGGAGCAAATCCTGGTAAATAAACAAATTCTCATTTATTTTGTCTGGTACCAAATAGTAGTCTTATTTCTTGGCCTAGTATGTGAGTGGAAATCGAATTTATAGGCTGCTTTCGTAATTTCCAGCTTTTCTCTGGTGCACATATCTCAATGCTATTGTTTATTGTCACATCTAATTCCTGAAAAAAAAATAGTTTGAATTAACTTAAAACTATGGAGAACCTATAAGCCACTTCTTACTTCTATTTTTTTTTTTATAATGAAAAAGATCAGCTTACAATGGTTTTCATTTTTACATGATGGGGTGACCATAGAAAATTTCAAAGATAGTTTATGAAAGATTTTCTAAGAAATTAGATAGTTGGTTCCGTAATTTACTCAAAAATCCAAATAACTGGAACAGTACAAAAAAAAATTCTGACCTGGATACTGGAGTCGGTGCAACCTGTGTATTTTTGCCTTGAGTAGCAGCTACCGATTTTAGGTGCTTCTTTTTACAAATTGTTTGGCTGATTCTTGATGCATATAACATCTGTATAATATTCATGCAAATTACAAAGTAGAAATGTATAGTAAGAGACTATGAAATGAATTACAAAATAGAAATTGTTTGGCTGATTCTTGATGCATATAACATATGTACAATATTCATGCAAATTACAAAGTAGAAATGTATAGCTGCTGTCCTAAGGCTTTTATTTTGTCTTATTTTTTTTCAATTCTTTTACTTAATTTAATCCGTTGTAGCTAGGGCTGCACAAAAAATTCGTAGTTCGTAATTCAATTCGAGTTTGATTCGAAAAAGTTCGGAAAAAATTCGATTTGAAATTGAGTTCGTTCGAAATTATTTCAAACCAAACTTAGTTCAAAATTAATTCAAACCAAACTCAAACTGGAGCTAGTTCGTCGAAATAGGTTTGCAAAACAAATTTAGTTCGAAATTAACTCAAACGTGAAAAATTTAGTTCGTAAAGCATGAGAATTAACAATTTCTAAAGTGGTAGAAAAAGATGGGTGTCCAAGTCGGGCATGCCATAAGTAGGCAGAAACCCATGCACCAAAGCAAGTTTGAAAAATTGGCCGAATAGAGAACACATAAAGACCCTTAAGAAGCTTGACTTGAAAAATTGTCTTCAAGGTGCAGCGCTCCTTAATCACACAAAAATGAGCACATCTTTGAGTTCAAGAGAGAAATGAGAAAGAGGTAATTGAGCGGATCCAATATGACTAATTCTCATGCCAGTACCATTACCAATAAAAAGAACATCCATATCGTCATAAGGCATATAGGAAGACAAGTTGTTGAGGTCACGGGTCACATGATGAGTTGCACCCAAATCCAAATACCATTCGGAACCATCAAAGCCTTGCTGATTTGGCACTGTAGCAAACGCCTGAGCAGTGGGCTAGGCTGTTTTAACCAAATGTGATTGGTAGCTAGGTGGATTCAGCTGGGCTGAAGAAGAACTAGGCACATAATCTCCTATATACCAACAGTTTTTGGCATTGTGGCCCTTTTTAGAGCAAAGTTGACAGATAGTGGCCCGATCTGGATTATAAGGCCTGCTTGATTGAGAATTCAGCTGAGAGGGAGCAATTTGAGGCCTATGAGGAGGATTGGGCAGCAGAGGTGATCAAAGTCAAAATGATGATGAATTACGTAGGATTTTGGCTTAGATTTTGCATATTATCTCACACTTATGTTTATTTAATTAGATAAAAAGGTTACTGTCACCCTTCTTTATGTTTTATTACATAAAACAGGTTTTGGAACTATTTCACATCAAATGGAGCAAAAATCAGATCAATCGGACAAGCGACGCTCATCGACTAAGGCCCTGTTACGGTCCGTACCAGTTGATATGGACCTAGCTGAATACGAATCAGGAGATGGTGTGATACGCATTAAAACCCTCAGCGACAAGGTGTGAATACGGACCGTATCGCCTGTACAGTCCGTAACCAATGCGTCTTTGGGGAATAACTGCCACAAGCATGTTCATATCGTGTTTCTTGGCCTCCACTCATCTCCAGACGTCCTCTCACTCCTATATAAGACCCCTGGACAGAAGAGAAACTCATCTTTGTAATTTTGGTAGTTAGGATTAAATTTGATTGAAGTGAGAAGAGAGGAGTGTTGTAATGATGCCGTTCCACGGCTAAGTTTTTTTCTTAGGGGCTAGGCAGTAAACCTTGTTACTCATGATGCTTTGATATATATATTTTCTATTGATTATGATTTCTTGTTGTTGATTGAAATGCTTTTGCAATTTATTCTCCCTTCACCTGATTTCGATGATCTAGTCTAATCCTAGGGTAGTGACAGTACTTTATTGGTAGAAAGACTATGATGGACGAGTTAGCCTCGTTGGGAGCCATTAGATTTATGTGAAGAAAACATTCGAGGGGAAACCATAAATCAGAACCACAAAATGCAAACCAAGTTCTGTTATTTGCGTAAGATAAATCGCAGTGTCCTATGTAGTATCCCGGTGGAAGTCCCGTCAATTGCGTAAGTGACTCGCAGTGTCCTATGTAGTGTCTTCCATTCACAACAACAGGTAATCAAACCCGACAGAAGTATAGTATCAAAGTGGATTGAGTAGCAATGGTGTGCCGAAACCCTAGAAATTCTCATCTCTATCTTTATTTTAATTACTTTTAATTGTTGCCAAATTTACATTGATCACAATTGATATCTCATAAACTTATCTATATTCTGACCCGTATTTTGTACCAAAACCTGTGCCTAAAACTGTCAAATCGTGTTTATTTCATTGAATATCTATAGAATGTGGTACTGCTGTGCATTTGTTCTTACTTTGCAGAAAACGGGCGAAACCGAGGAAGAATCTGGAATTCAAAGGTTTATATACGGTCCGTGTATCTTCTTATGCGGACCGTACAACCCTCTTCCCGACCACAGACACGACCAGGACACCATCCACACGACCAATATAGGATGCTGGAATTTCAGCACCTGAAATTAAAATGGTCATAGATTTTGACTCGTAACTCCGTTTTGAGTGTATGACCATTTTTCAGAAAGCTTGCGAGAAGATCTACAATCTGAGCTAGAGACACAGGTACACGGTCCGTGTAGAATTTCACACAGGCCGTGTCAAGCATTTCCGAAAACAGATCCAGAATTTGGAAATAAGGCTAATTGAAGGAAGGTCGGCCAGAAAAGCATATAAGCGGGATTTCTTGTACCAAGGGGGAATTCTGGAGCAGAGAAGCAACTTAGGGTTAGGAGAAGACGGCTAAGCAAGGAGGCGAAGAAGAGAGGAGGAAAACGAGAGTTTTGCGACGAATCTTCATTGTTCTTCGAGTTTTTCTATGAACTCCTTTTCTTTATTTGTTTTATTTATTTTTTAATCATGTTAGAGTAGATTCTTTAGTTTCTAGGGTTGTGATGTAATCGAATGTTTTGTTTTGCGTGTTAGTTATTGGATTCTTTTGTTGAAATTTGTGTTTGCTTGATTGTGTTTGATTTTAATTGCTTAGTCTAAGTTGTTTGATTTTATTGGTTTACCACTAAATGAATGCGCACATCTAGAAGGTACTTTGGCCCTTATAATCTCTCAACCAAACTAAGTACATGAGGTAGGATTAGTGATCCGGAAGGTGAAACCAAGTAGTAGCCGACAGGTGAACATTTCCTCATATCGACAGAATGAAGTTACCTTTAGTATACCAAACAAGCAACTAGGTAATTCAGACCAACATAGACAGTTGAGGTCTAGAACCCGACGAGGGCACATATTGCCATACCAAGTTAATGAACCAACAGACGACAGTTGAGGTTTATGAACATTAGGTCTGGTCAGTAGAACCCTACACAAAGGAACAACACAAAGAAACAGTAATTGCTGCATTCACTCGAGGGCCACACGGACCGTGTACGACAGTATCCGCCCGTGTAGGACACTACACGGACCGGGTACCTCGAGGCAAAACTGAGATGAAGTCATAACCCTGGAAACGCCTTTTTACTTCTGATTTAAACCAAGTTGATTTACTTTCTTGCATTTTAACTGTGATCGAATTGTTAGGAACTATAAAAACCCAAAACCAACCTTTTCCAACTTCTAGTCTTTATTTAATTTAGGTATAAATCTAGTTAAGACTTGAACCGTCCCTGTGATCGATACCCGAATTTATACTACTCGATAGGATTGTATACTTGTAGTCTGAACCGAAAAGTGTATTGAAGGTTAAAAAGTACAGTTTACTGTACTGAAACTTTGTACTATACCCTTTTGGTGTAACAACAATTCCAAACTCTCAATTTTCAAATTTTGTCTAGCCTTTCGAAAGATTGTGATTTGATCGCTCTAGACTGTAGACCAAATATTCCCTGTGGATCGACCTCGATTATACTACTCGAGAAGGATTGTGCGCTTGCGATTCGAACTGATAACATTTCCGAGTTTATAAATTTTAAAAGAAACATCGCTCTCTTTTGAGTGATCAAGCTTTTTGGAGCCGTTGCTGGGAAATAACAGTTTATTGTGCAAGGCCTCGTGAGACGCCTTTGCTTTGACCATTGAATCCAATCAATTAGAGATGCCTAGATTTTTAATTTTCTGCATTTTATTTTATTTTTTATTTTTTAATTTTATTTTCAATTTCGTATTTATTTTTATTTTTATTTTCTTTTTTCAGTTTTTAGTTTAATTTTCAGATTTTCTTTTATTTTGTTTCTTAGGATACTGCACGCTGGCCGAATCATCCTTACGAAGATACCTGAGGATTGCAAGTAGGAGTGGACAATTCGCTTCCCCATCACCGATAATGACCAATCATAGCTCCTCCTCAAGTTTACTCTGACGAGCGAAGAAGACTCAGATTCAGTCCACATGGAAGTACCCACTGAATGAACTGATTTGCAACAATCAAAAATGGATTAAGAGGCAATAGTGATGAATGGAGTTCACAATGCAGTGAGACCCAGAAATCTAACGAGACTATTGCGTACCGCGCGGCGAATGATCTAACTCAAGCATAAACCCATCGACAGTTACGAACCGTAATTTTGGGATCAAAACCTGCTCTCATAAATATGGTTTCGCAACAGCAATTTGGAGGATTTTCAGTGAAGATCCGCATCTTCACTTGTCAATTTTCCTTGGAATATACGAGACAATAAAGATCAACGGAGTTACCGATGAAGCAATCAGGCTAAGGCTATTTCAATTTTCATTAAAAGATAAAGCAAGGAGCATGGTTGTTTTTCCTTACCGGCCAATTCATTCAAACTTGGGACTAATTGTTTATGTATTTATTGCAAAATATTTTTCCACCATCTAAAACTTCAAGACTTATAGAGTGCAATTACTAATTTTTGAAAAAGAGATGGTGATATCATTGTGTGAAGCATGTGATAGATACTACTGGGCCTCGGAGTGCAAGAAGCCAAACACAACACCTGGCATGCACCAAGTCAGTGAACTCACCATGCTAAACTCAAAGATTGATGTATTGCAAACAACACTCAATAATCAAACCAAGCAGCAAACGGTAGCAGCAAGTCAACGCCGCAACATAATGTGGCTATTATGGAGGAGCACATGAGATAAATGAATGTACAAATGTAGCAAAAACTGAGGAAGAAATTGAGCAAGTAAAAGCTATCGACAACAGCTTCCGTCCTCAACCTGCCTACAATACGTACCATCCAAACAACGCAACTATTGAAACCTCTCATATGCAAACAATCAAAGACCCGCTGCACCCTCAAACAGAACTACCAACCACAATTCAATTACCAACCAAGGTACAACAATTCTCAACCGAACTACAAGCCAAGACAGTACAACCAACCACAAAAAACCTGACATCGCAGCATTAATTGAGAGATTCCTACAGAAGCAAGACAAGGAGAAAACCGACATCACACAAAAGATCAAAACTCTAGCGAGCTGCAACAAAGATTTGGAGGATCACATCTAGTGAGCTGCAAACAAAACTCTCGAGCATCACATGTGAAAAAGGCAAATTTCCAGGCAACTAGAAGAAAATTCAAGAGAGACTTGCAAATGCCATCACGCTGAGAAGGAGCACAGCTTACAAGGGACCTCCAATGCTCGATCTAACTCCCGATAAGATGCAAGCAGAAACCACCGCATTCCAATGAATATGGGTCGCACCAACTGGAGTCGCCCGTATTTGAGGCATAGACAGACCCAATTGAGGAGCAAAATGACACCGAAGGTGTAGACGAACGACATCATACCACCACCCTACAAGCTACCTGCCTTCCCTCAAAAGCAAGTCAAGCAAAGATGGAACAACAATTCATGAGATTTTTGGAGACACTCAAGTAGATGCAAATCACTATCCCCTTCACCGAAGCAATTGCGAGCATACCCTCGTATGCCAAGTACTTAAAGGAGATCCTAACAAACGCAGGCAAACTCCAAGAATGCTCAAACAGTTCCTCTCAACATGGAGTGTAGTGCGCTTGTGCAAAACAAATTACCAGCGAAGTGACAAGATCCGGGAAGTTTCTTAATTCCATGCACAATTGGCACGATGAATTTCAAGAAGGCATTGTGTGATTTGGGGAGCAAGTATGAGTTTAATGTCAAAGGCAAGTGTACGACAGATTGAGATGTGGAGAACTCTCACCAACACGAATTTCATTGCAACTCGCTGACCGATCAATTCGATATCCTAAAGGAGTGTTGCTAGATGTCCCGATCAAAGTTGGAGAACTTTGGATACCAGGAGATTTCATTGTATAGACCATGGAAGAAGATGAGCAGATTCCTATCATCCTTGGAAGACCATTCCTCGCCACATGTGGAGCAATGATTGATGTCAAAAATGGGAAGATCTAATTGAATGTTAGAAAAGAAAAGATGGTCTACAACATGAGCAAAACCATGAATTACTCTTCCAACATCGATTTGTTTACATCATAGAAGCCGTGGAGGAACTCCAACAGGATGAAGCTCAACCGCCTCAACCAAGTGAGACTCTACAACCTCAAGCAGATCGAAGAACTCAAGGCAGAAGAAATTCAATCGAAAGAATCAAGAGAAGCAGGAGAAGAAGGAAAAGAGGAGGAGGACATACAAATAGAGGAAGAGGATGAGCATGTCCCTACATTCGAAAATCCAAAACATGCGCTTTACGAGAAGATGAAGAAGAGGGATGTCATCTCTCACAAAGCCATCGATGAAGACACCCTCAGTCGCCTTGGCCTCCTCGAGCAATTTCTCGACCTCACCAACCGCATCCGCATCTGGGACTTTCTGAATCTCCTCAACGAAGTAAGGTTTACGAGGAACTCACGAGAGAGTTTCCTTGCATCCATCGACTACATAAATGATGTCATCTCTTTCCAAACGCTAAATGTAATGCATGAGGTGACTATGGATGACTTGTACCCCATCTTCAACCTACCGAATGACGGTCCACTTGGCTCACCTGACAACCAATAATTTTGGTTCAACATTGCTGAGGATGATCAGTGCAGCATCTGAACAGCTAGCAGGATCGTTCATCCCCAAGGCTGACTCTTGCAAACAACATTCGCCAACTCCATCTTCGCGAGAGGCAAGGACAAATTTCTCGAGTGACTCTGCCCAGCTCTACTTCCTCCAATACCCTGATCGAACCCACACCAGGTAAGGCCTCATGTTAGCAATTCACGACAACCAAAAGAACCGGTGGCAACATTTCTATTGGGTTTGTGGCGATAATTCTAGCAGAGCAGATCCAGTTGCCAGTTGCACATCTCACAAAGGCACGCAGATTCACGCATCTCGACATACCGTTCCTCCATTCTATGAAAATTGTCAATAGTATACTATCCGAAACCCTACTATTACATCACTCATAACGGAAACCTCCAGTTTTCATTAGCATCTCAATCTCCACAGTAGGCCCTCACGGAAAATGGCACACCTGTGAGCCCGACATACAAGCCACCGCAGGTGTACATTGAGAACATCGAGCTAGAGGTTGAGTTGCAAACATGGCAGATGTCGAAAGACAGCGAGATTTAAAGAAGAGACATACTAGGATGAGGCTATGAGAGGCAGGCGCGCTAGAGCTGAGTCATCAGGGGCGGCACCATCTGATGCCCTTACGAGCTACTATGACAAGTTCATCAAGGCTATGCAATGGATGAACACCTTGAGGATCTCGCCAATCAATCAAGAGAAAGCAGTCTGAGGATTGATAAAAGCTTCAACACAATCTAAGAGGAAGTTGATGAAGTCCGCAAGTAGAAGAAGACGAAATACAACAATAAAAGATAATCATAACAAGTTGAAATACAACTAGAAGAAGACGAAATACAACAAGTAGTAGATTAAAGACAACCAATAGAACTTGAAAGACAACAAATAAAAGATAAACGACAACGAGAAGAAGATGAAAAACAACCAGTAGTTGTTGAAAGCCAACAAGAATAACATGAAAGACAAGTACAAGATTAAAGACAACCAGTATAACATGAAAGACAACAAGAAGATGAATACAACTAGAAAAAGATGAAAGCATCAAGTAGAACATGAAAGACAACCAGTACAAAATGGAAGACAACTAGTAGGAAATGAAAGACAACTAGTATCATATGAAGGACAACTATAAGAAGATGAAATTCAACTAGAAAGAAGATCAAAATACACCATTAGTAGACGAAAAAGACAACAAGCATAACATGAAAGACAACCAGTAAAAGATAAAAGATAGCGAGAGAAGATGAAAAACAACCGGTAGTAGTGTTGAAAGACAACAGTATAACATGAAAGACAACTAGTACAAGATAAAGCCAACCAGTATACATGAAGACACGCAGTAGAACAAGAGAGACAATAACCAATACTAGATGAAAGACAAGAAGAAGAAGATGAAATACAACTAGGAAAAAGATGAAAGACATCAAGTAGAACATGAAAGACAACCAGTACAAATGGAAGACAACTAGTAGGAAATGAAAGACAAGCAAAAGAAGATGAAAGACAACTAGTAGTACATGTAAGACAACCCGTACAAGATAAAAAAAACAACTAGAAAAAGATGGAATACAACTCGAAAAAGATGAAAACACAACTAGTACAAGATGAAAGACAACGAGAACAAGTTGAGATGCAACAAGAAGAAGATGAAATACAACTAGTAGTACATGGAATACAATTAGTAGAACATGAAAACAACTAGTACAAGATAAAGACAACAAGTAGAATATGAAAGACAATCAACAAAACAGAAAGACAACCAGTACAAGACGAAGTACAATGACAGGAAGATGAAAAACAACTGAAAGACAATAAGTAGAACTTGAAAGATAGCTAGTTACAACATGAAATACAACTAGAAGAAGATGAAATACAACCAATAGAACATGAAAGACAACCAGTAGAACAAGAAATACACAAGTACAAGATGAAAGCAAACAAAAAGAAGATGAAATACAACCAGTAGAACGTCAAAGACAACCAGTACAATATGAAAGACAGCTAGTGGCCGTACGAAAGCCAACTACAAGAAGATGAAATTCAGCTAGAATAATATGAAATAGAACCATTAGTAGATGAAAGCCAACCAGCAGAACATGAAAGACAACCAATAGAAAATGAAAAAACTCTAGTACAAGATGAAAGACAATTAGAAAAGATGAAAGGACCAGTAAGGGATGAAAGACAACAAGAAGAAAATGAAAACAACAAATAGAACATGAAAGACAACCAGTAAAAATGAAAGACAATTATAAGTAAATGAAATACAACTAAAAGAAGATGAAATACAACTAGTACTACATCAAGTTGATAATACAACTAGAAGAAGATGGAATACAACAAGTAGTAGATGAATGACAACCAGTACAACATGAAAAACAACCTGTCAAGATGAAAGACAACGAGAAGAAGATGAAGACGCACTAGTACAATATGAATGCAAGCTAATAATAGATGAAAGACGACCCACAAAACATGAAAGACAACTAGTGAAAGATAAAAGGACAATGAGAAAAACATGGAAGACAAACCAGTTGAACAAGAAATACAACCCAGTACACGATGAAAGACAACGAGAAGAAGATAAAAAATAACTAGTAGAAGATGAAAGACAATCAGTAGAACATGAAAGACAACTAGTATAATATGCAATACAACTAGAAGAAATGAAAAATTAACACTAGCAAGAAAATGAAATATAACCAGTAGTATTTGAAAGATAACAGGTATAACATTAAATACAACTAGTACAAGATGAAAGACAACCAGTATAACATGAAAGACAACATGTACAATATGAAATACAACTAAAATAGATGAAATACAACTAGAAGAACATGAAAGACAACAAGTAGAAGATGAAAGACAACTAGAAGAAGATCAAATACAACATGTGGAACATAAAAGACAACAAGTACAAGATGACAAGTACATCCAGAAAAAGATGAAATACAATAATAAGAGATGGAAGAAAACCAGTAGAACATGAAAGACAACTAGTATAACATGAAAGAGAACTACAACAATATGAAATACAACTAGGAGGACAATGAAATACAACTAGAAGAAGAAGAAGTACAATGAGTAATAGATGAAAGAAACCAGTAGAACAAGAAGGGACAACTACTACAAGATTAATGACAACCAGTAGAACATGAAATACAACCACTACAAAATTAAAACAACTAGTAGAAGATAAAGACAACCAGTATTAGATGAAATAACCAGAGAACATAAAAGGCAACCAGTAGAACATGAAAGAAAAACCAGTACAAGATGAAACATGAAACACAACAAGTACAAGATGAAATACAATTAGAAGAAGAGATGAAATACAACCAGAAGAAGATGAAATACAACCAGAAAAAGATGAAATACACCAGTAGTACATGAAAAACATCTAGTAGAACTTGAAAGAAAACCAGTATAAGATGAAAGACAACTAGAAGAAGATGAACTACAAGTAAAAGAAAATGACAACTAGTACAAGATGAAAAACAGCTAGTACAGGTTGAAACACAACTAGAAGAAGATGAAATACAACTAGTGATAGTTGAATGACAACCAGTAAACATGAAAGCCAACTAGTATAAGACGAAAGACAACCAGTACAAGACGAAAGACAACGAGAAGAAGATGAAAAACAACTAATAGAAGATGAAGATAATAAGTAGAACACGAAAGACAACCAGAACAAGGTAAAAGACAACTAGTAGGGGACGAAAGACAACCAGAATAAGATGAAAGACAACCAGTACTACATGTAAGACAACCTGTACAAGATGAAAGACAACTAGAAAAAGGTGAAATACAACTAGAAAAATAAATAAAAGACAACTAGTACAAGATGAAAGACAACAAGAACAAGTTGAGATACAAGAAGAAGAAGATGAAATACAACTAGTAGTAAATGAAAGACAACTAGTAGAACATGAATGACAATTAGTAAAACAAGAAAGACAACCGGTACAAGATGAAGGACAATGACAAGAAGATGAAAAACAACTAGTAGAAGATGGAAAACAACTAGTAGAAAATGAAAGACAACAAGTAGAACTTGAAAGACAACTATTACAATATGAAATATAACTAGAAGAAGATGAAATACAACCAGTAGAACATGAAAGACAACATGTCGAACAAGAAAGACAACAAGTACAATATGAAAGCCAACGAGAAGAAGATGAAAAACAACCAATAAAAAGTCAAAGACAACCAGTACCCTATGGAAGACAACTAGTAGGATATGAAAGCCAAGTATAAGAAGATGAAATACAACCATTAGCAGATGAAAGACATCCTGCAGAACATGAAAGACAACCAGTACAATATGCTATTTCATGTTCTACAAGTTGTCTTTCATGCTCTACTGGTTGTCTTTCATTTTATTATTATTGTATTTCATTTTTTTCTGGTTGTTTTTCATCTTGTACTGGTTATCTTTCATGTTCTACTGGTTGTCTTTGATCTTCTTCTAGTTGTCTTTTATTTTGTACTGGTTGTCTTTCGTCTTGTACTAGTTGGCTTTCATGTTCTACTTGTTGTTTTTAATGTTCCAATGGTTTTCCTTCATGTTCTGTTGGTCAGGTTTCATCTACTACTTATTGTATTTCATATTCTTCTAGGTGTATTTCATCTTCTTCTCGTTGTATTTCATCTTCTCCTAGTTGTATTTCCTATTGTACTATCTTTCTATTCTACTGGTTATGTTCATCTTCTTCTCATTTTCATTCATCTTGTATTAGTTGTATTTCTTATTGTAATTCTTGTCTTTCATATTCAATAGTTGTCTTTCATCTTGTATTAGTTGTCTTTCAAGTTATACTAGTTGTTTTTCATCTACTACTAGTATTTCATATTTTTCTAGTTGTATTTCATCTTCTTCTAATTGTATTACATCATGTACAGGTTGTATTTCATGTTTCATCTTGTACTAGTTGTCTTTCATGTTCTACTGGTTGCATTTCATGTTCTACTGGTTGTCTTTCATCTACTACTGGTTGTTTTTAATTTTCTACTAGTTGTCTTTCATGTTCTACTAGTTGTCTTTCATGTTCTACTGGTTGTCTTTCATCTTATTATTATTGTATTTCATCTTTTCTGGTTGTCTTTCATCTTATACTGGTTGTCTTTCATGTTCTACTAGTTGGCTTTGATCATCTTCTAGTTGTCTTTCATGTTCTACTAGTTGTCTTTCATCTTCTTCTTGTTGTATTTCATCTTATTCTGGTTGTATTTCATATTATACTGGTTGTCTTGCGTGTTCTACTGGTTGTGTTTCATCTTATTCTTATTATCTTTCATCTTGTACTATTTGTTTTTCATGTTTTACTTTTTGTCTTTCAACTACTGGTTGTATTTAATGTTCTTCTAGTTGTATTTTTCATTTTATTCTACTTGTGTATCATGTTTTATCTTGTACTATTTGTCTTTTATTTTCTATTGGTTGTCTGTCAAATTCTACTAGTTGTGTTTCGTCTACGACTGGTTGTCTTTAATCTTCTACTAGTTGTTTTCCATCTTCTTCTAGTTGTTTTTCATTTTGTACTGGATATCTTTCATGTTCTATCCATTGTCTTTCATGTTCTACTAGTTGTGTTTCATGTTCTACTGGTTGTCTTTCATCTTCTTATTGTTGTGTTTCCTATTTTTCTGGTTGTCTTTCATCTTGTATTAGTTGTCTTTGATTTTCTTTTAGTTGTCTTTCATCTTCTACTAGTTGTCTTCCATCTTATTCTAGTTGTATTTCATCTTCTACTTGTTGTTTTTCATGTTCTACTGGTTGTCTTTCGAGTTATGCTGATTGTCTTTCATCTGCTACTTGTTGTATTTCATCTTCTTCTAGTTATTTTTCGTCTTCTTCTAGTTGTATTTCTTATTTTACTTGTTGTCTTATATTCTATTGGTATTGTTTGATCCTCTTCTTGTTGTTTTTCATCTTGTACATGTTGTCTTTCTTGTTCTACTAGTTTTCTATCATCTTGTACTAGTTATCTTTTATGTTCTATTTGTTGTCTTTCATCTTGTACTGGTTGTATTTAATCTTCTTCTAGTTATATTTTTCATCTTATCTTAGTTGTATTTCATATTGTACTAGTTGTTTTTTACGTTCTACCGGTTATCTTTCATCTTCTTCTAGTTGTTTTTTATCTTCTTCTCGTTGTCTTTCACCTTATACTGGTTGTCTTTCATGTTCTACTTGTTATCTTTTATCTTATGCTAGTTGTCTTTCATCTACCACTGATTGTATTTCATCTTCTTCAAGTTGTATTTCAAGTTGTTTTGGTTGTTTTCATCTTGTATTAGTTGTCTTTCATCTTCTTCTATCTATATTTCATAATCTTTTAGTTGTCTTTCATCTTGTACTAGATGTCTTTCATTAACTACTGGTTGTCTCTCATGTTCTTCTCGTTGTCTTTGATCCCCGAAGAGGCAGCACATGAAGATCATACGGGTCTTCATGCTTTCCCAAATTAATTGTGCAATGAATCTCTAGTATATTTTGAAATGTTTTCCTTCGTCCTTGCATAACTAGTTGTCTTACATCTTCTTCTTCTTTCATTTTGTACTTGTTGTTTTTCATGTTCAACTGGTTATATTTTATGTTCTTCTAGTTGTATTTCATCTTCTTCTAGTTGTCTTTCATATGCTACTGGTTGTCTTTTATATTGTACTGGTTGTCTTTCATGTTATACTGGTTGTGTTTCATCTTCTTCTCATTGTCTTTCATCTTGACAGGTTGTTTTTCATGTTCTACTTGTTGTCTTTCATATTCTACATGTTGTCATCCATCTACTACTTGTTGTATTCCATCTTCTTCTAGTTGTATTTCAACTTGTTACAGTTGTTTTTACATCTTGTACTAGTTTGTCTTTCATTTTTTTCTAGTTATATTTCATTTTCTTCTAGTTGTCTTTCATCTTGTACTGGTTGTCTTTCATGTTCTATTTTGTTTTCAATTTCTTCTTGTTGTCTTTAATCCCTTACTGGCCTTTCATCTTGTACAAGAGTTTTTTTCATGTTCTACTGGTTGTCTTTCATGTTCTGCTGGTTGGCCTTCATCTACTAATGGTGGTATTTCACATTCTTCTAGTTGAATTTCATCTTCTTATAGTTGGCTTTGGTACGCCACTAGCTGTCTTTCATATCGTACTTGTTGTCTTTGACGTTCTACTGGTTGTATTTCATCTTCTTTTTGTTTGCTTTCATCTTGTACTTGTTGTATTTCTTGTTCTACTGGTTGTCTTTCATGTTCTATTGGTTGTATTTCATCTTCTTCTAGTTGTATTTCATGTTGTACTAGCTGTCTTTCAAGTTCTACTTATTGTCTTTCAGTTGTTTTTCATCTTCCTGTCATTGTACTTCGTCTTGTACTGGTTGTCTTTCTTGTTTTGTTGATTGTCTTTCATATTCTACTTGTTGTCTTTTATCTTATACTAGTTGTTTTTCATGTTCTACTAATTGTCTTTCATGTACTACTGGTTGTATTTCATCTTCTTCTTGTTGCATCTCAACTTGTTCTCGTTGTCTTTCATCTTGTACTAGTTGTGTTTCATCTTTTTCGAGTTGTATTCCATCTTTTCTAGTTGTTTTTTTATCTTGTACGGGTTGTCTTACATGTACTACTAGTTGTCTTTCATCTTCTTTTGCTTGTCTTTCATTTCCTACTAGTTGTCTTCCATTTTGTACTGGTTGTCTTTCATGTTCTACTTGATGTCTTTCATCTTTTTCTAGTTGTATTTCATCTTCTTCTTGTTGTCTTTCATCTAGTATTGGTTATTGTCTCTCTTGTTCTACTGCGTGTCTTTCATGTTATACTGGTTGACTTTTATCTTGTACTAGTTGTCTTTCATGTTATACTTGTTGTCTTTCAACAACTACCGGTTGTTTTTCATCTTCTTCTCGCTGTCTTTTATCTTTTACTGGTTGTCTTTCATGTTATGCTTGTTGTCTTTCGTCTACTAATGGTTGTATTTTGATATTCTTCTAGTTGAATTTCATCTTCTTATAGTTGTCTTTCATATTGTACGTCTTGACGTTTTACTGGTTGTATTTCAGTGTTAATAACGTTATGATCAATGTTAATTTGGATGAAGTGACAATTTTTTTTTGCCTTAAAGTGCTAACGAAGTTTTGTATAATTTTGGCAAACAAAATGTCAACTCAGAGAAAATGATGCATTATGCTAATAAACTTCTAGAATCAATCAAGATGTAAATGAATGTTAAATCTTAATTAATTAAACTTATAAATCATAATGAAGAGCAGCACGAAAATAATTTAAAGGACACATGCATGTCAATTTCTGTATTAGCGGTGAAATCAAGAAGAATTTTATATATCCAAGAAGCACAATTAATCATTTTCCCAAAAAAGAAGTAGAATTTTTCCAGATGCATCTAAAATTTAGAATCATATATAAACAAGATCAATATTGATTGACTATACAAAAATATGTCACCGGCGAGGATAAAAAGTGATTATTGTTGACGATATTGAGAAATTGCTATGTTTGAACGTATCAGTATTACCAATAGGAGTATCCGCGAAGATACCGTCGGCAAAAAACATATTTATTGATTCTTGCGGATAGTGACAGATTTTTACAGAGGTTCTTTACAACACATCTATATTATCCCGCGCGATACTTCATATATGATCCCGTACCCGTATCCATACGTATTGTATTGCTGTATCACCGTATCCCGTATCATATTTGATATGATACTTATATATGGTATCCATGCAAAATAGAAGCACATGAAGTATCTTATTGACAAGTATGTTATCAAAATTCAGTGTACGCATTTTAGAATTTTGATCCTCATTTTATATTTATAATAAATATTTCTCTTATATTTTACTTCAAACATAAATCCAAATAACCATCCTATGAAGCAAATATATGTAAGACATTTTTGGAAAATTTATGATATTAAAATTAAAGAAAAAAAATAAGATTTTGGATTGAGTTACAAATACATGACAAATAAACTAATAAACAATAAAAGAACTAGTGTTTGATTTAGTGATAAAGATAAACATCACCTGTAAGAGATTGCGTACTTTAATAAATGAATGAGAAAATTCTTATAAATATTAATATGACTAGGAGGGATCGAATTACACTGTTTTTTGTGACATCGAATTATATCGTCAATTTTCAAAGTTTTCAAAGTCCAAATAGTCGATCCAAACTGTTCAATATGATGGATATATCAAATGTGCTTGCAGATCAAATTTTACATTTTTTTGAATTTTTTACTATTTATTAAGTACTTTACAAAATCGTTGTTTTCACACCATTGAATTTTTGTATCCATCTTAATAAATAATAAAAAAATTCAAAAAAATGTAAAATTTGATCTGCAAACACATTTTAATATATCCATCATATTGAACGATTTGGATTGACTGTTTGGACTTTGAAAATGGATGATGTCATTCGATATCACCAAAAACGGTGTAATCCGATCCCTCCTCTAATATGACATCAATCTTACTAACCAAAACTAATAATAAAATAATTGAGCTTTGTTGTTCATAGTAGTGGTTTGAAAAAAAACCCAGTCGGTCCAGGATCAGACCAGACCACCCGAGATTCAGACCCGGACCGACCCAGACCATGCCCCGAACCCGGACTGGATCGGGGTTCGGCAAGGGTTGGTCCTGGCACCGTGTAGGCCCGTGTATCCATCCCGGACTGGACCGGACTGGACCCACACTCGCCTAACCCGTGACTAAACCCGCCCGGACAGGACCGAACTCGCTTAACCTGACCAACCTGCCCTACCTGGACCATAAGTCTAAACATAATTTAGCGGTAAATTTCTAAACTGAATTTAATGGCCAAATTCCCTAACAGGTGGTATCAGAGCACAGGCTCTCCTGCTGATTGAATTTCTAAAATTCTTTGTACCTTATGCATGGTTGATGCATATATTATTTGTCGGTTTAAATTCTTAAATTTGCAGCTGAAAACTAAACCAAAAAAAATATGATTTTCTTGGTTGGGTTTTCCGACTAAGAAAGATAAAATATGATGTTATGCTTTCTTTATGCTTTCGGGTATGTTGAGTACATTAAAGAATGTGATAACTGAATCAAATAAAATATGATTTTCTTGGTTCGATTTTCCGACTAAGAAATATAAATAAAATGTGATTTTATGCTCTGTTAATTTTCTTGTTTCGGTTTTCCGACTAAGAAAGATAAAATGTGATTTTATGCTTTCTTTCCGCTTTCGTTCGAATGTGTTAAAGTATATCTAAGAATGTGTTGAAGCAATAAAGTACCTGAGTAAGAACTGTTATTCGTACAGAGGTAAAGAATGTTCTGTCTAGGAAATATTAGACTTAAGCGGTCCTTGTGACCCTAGGTCTTTCTTGGGAACCCCTTTTTTTGTATGATAACTAGCCGAAAGGAACTTTATCACATTACCAAATTGCTTTACGCTTTCTTTCTTTAATCTTTCAAAATGTGTTAAGTATAATGAAAAATGTGATGAAGCAATAAAGTACTTGAGTAAGAACTGTTATTCGTATATAGGTGAAGAAGGTTCCGTCAAGGAAATATTAGACTTAAGCGGTCCTTGTGACTCCTGGTCTTTCCTGGGAACCTCTTTACATGTATGATGACTGGCCGAAAGGAACTTTATCACATTACCAAATTACTTTATGCTTTCTGAAAGGATTTACTGTTTTGATATAAAATGCATCTAAATTGTTTATATGGTTTACGACATAAAACAGAACTTACACAAAAGCTACAAAATAAAGAATTACGAACTGGTAGAACTATACGTGATTGATTCACGTATATATATATATATATATATATATATATATATATATATATATATATATATATATAGATAGATATATATATATAGGAATTGGCTACGGTGCTACGCGCAACATACAGGGCCTCCGTGCTACGGCTAAATATTTGAGTTTTCAAAATCCTAACGGTCGATCCGAACCGTTCAACATGATCTCCATATGAATATGTACTTGCAAACCAAATTTTACATTTTTTAGAATTTTTTTACTATTTTTTTAGATAGGTAGAAAATCACTTGATCTGAAAATTTCTATACCATTGAGATCAAGTGATTTTCTACCTATCTAAAAAATAGTAAAAAAATTCTAAAAAATGTAAAATTTGGTTTGCAAGTACATATTCATATGGAGATCATGTTGAACGGTTCGGATCGACCATTAGGATTTTGAAAACTCAAATATTGAGCCGTAACACGGATTCCCTCTATGCTACGCGTAGCACCGTAGCCAATTCCTATATATATATATATATATATATATATATATATATATATATATAGAGAGAATGGCTAATATCAAAACGTTTGTTCCTGGGCTCAGGAACAAACGGTTTCGTTCTCCAATTTTCAAAGTTCAAACAACAAATTCAAACCGTTAGATGTTCAATCTATATTGAAATGTGGTTGGAGACCAAATTTTACATTTTTTGGATTTTTTTACTATTTATTAAGCTAGTTTGAAAACCGCTGTTTTTATAAAATTTCTGCAGCATTGAAAAACAGCGGTTTTCAAACTAGCTTAATAAATAGTAAAAAAATTCCAAAAAATGTAAAATTTGGTCTCCAAGCACATTTTAATATAGATTGAACATCTCACGGTTTGGATTTGTTGTTTGAACTTCAGAAATTGGAGAACGGAACCGTTTGTTCCTGAGCCCAGGAACAAACGTTTTGATATTAGCCATTCTCTCTCTCTCTCTCTCTCTATATATATATATATATATAGGAAATGGCTAGCATGCTACGCGTAGCATAGAGGGCCTCCGTGCTACGGCTCAATATTTGAGTTTTCAAAATCCTAACGGTCGATCCGAACCGTTCAACATGATCTCCACATGAATATGTACTTGCTAGCCAAATTTTACATTTTTTAGAATTTTTTTACTATTTTTTTAGATAGGTAGAAAATCACTTGATCTGAAAATTTTGTACCATTCATATCAAGTGATTTTCTACCTATCTAAAAAAATAGTAAAAAAATTCTAAAAAATGTAAATTTTGGTTTGCGAGTACATATTCATATGGAGATCATGTTGAACGGTTTGGATCGACCGTTAGGATTTTGAAAACTCAAAAATTGAGCCGTAGCACGGAGGCGCTATATGCTACGCGTAGCACCGTAGCCATTTCCTATATATATATATAGGAAATGGCTAGCATGCTACGCGTAGCATAGAGGGTCTCCGTGCTACGGCTCAATATTTGAGTTTTCAAAATCCTAATGGTCGATCCGAACCGTTCAACATGATCTCCATATGAATATGTACTTGCAAACCAAATTGTACATTTTTTAGAATTTTTTTACTATTTTTTTAGATAGGTAGAAAATCACTTGATCTGAAAATTCTATACCATTCATATCAAGTGATTTTCTACCTATCTAAAAAAATAGTAAAAAATTCTAAAAAATGAAAAATTTGGTTTGCAAGTACATATTCGTATGGAGATCATGTTGAACGGTTCGGATAGACCGTTAGGATTTTGAAAACTCAAATATTGAGTCGTAGCATGGAGGCCCTCTATGCTACGCGTAGCACCGTAGCCAATTCCTATATATATATATATATATATATGCAAAATGTTTGTATGAACTGGTAAATTAGATTTACAGCTTTGAGTAAATAGGATTTACTATTTTGATATGAAATGCATAAATTGGATTTATCGCTTTATCGAAGCCATAAAGCTACTCATATGTGATAGGTAGTAGCTATGGTCTGTATTACGACCTGACTGCTTACTAGGCTAACCATAAATACAAACCCTTAATTAAGTAATCTGTCTTTCCTACTCTATCCTCCTCAAATCATTGTTCATTGGTTGACGGGACCTACTCAGTAGGCGTCACCTTTTACCTTTGGTGGTCGAGGGTTATGTCAGACATATCGAACCAAATAGAGTGAGGTTACTTACCGATGATTTCCAAAACAGTTTTGGGCTCGGGGTAGAGTTTTGTTATAACATACGATGTTTAACGAAACTAAGAATCATATAGAGATGTGATTAGCAAAGAGTTGCTTACCTAAAATAGCTAATGGCCAAGTTTCATGCCGACGCTGGCTTGTATCTTAGTAAAAATAGGGATCTTGGACCTATTACAGATCGGGTATATAACAAATTTGTAGTGGGAGTTTTATTATTGTAATCAAGGTTCTAAATAGCGTTTATAGCGTCGTAGCGGGAAGGCTAAAAAAAAAGCTATAGCGAATAGCGTCGCTATAGCGGAAGCTATTCCAAATAGCGTTTTTTTTTTTTACATTTCGTATATTCAATATTTGTACTAAATATCAACATTATCTAAGGTCTCATAGAACAATAAATAACACCAAAGTAATTAAGAAATTATAATATTCATATTGAACTCGTACAAAGTCCAAATTGCGGTTCAAAATATCCATAGTATATCATACACTATCGATTTTTCCTATTAAAAATATCTTAAGTATCATGATTCATGACATTAATCTTTTTTTTTTCTATTCAAATTTTAATTCCGGTTTGGACTTTTTTTCTATTCAAATTTCAATTTCTATTCCCAATTTCAAATTGATTTATTTGTAGCAAGTAGCAACAAATTCAATTTCAGTTTGAGATTTTTTTTATCTTTATTTAAAACCCATATAAATTGCTTTAAAAAAAAAAAAAAAAAACTCATATTGTATAGCGCAAATAGCGCTGTAGCGGCCGCTATAGCGGCCGTAGCGCAAATAGCGCACTTTGATGTTGTAGCGTAGCGTTTGGGGTCCAAAAACGCTATAGCGCGCTATTTAGAACACTGATTGTAATACAACAAATACATGAACAAAATCTAAATCTTTACTTTTAACATTGTAGAATATGTCTAAAGAAACATCTTTTTCGTTACGTTCCTTGCTCGAAAAGGAAAAACTGAATGCAGACGGATCCAATTTTACTGATTGGTTCCGTAATCTGACTATCGTTCTGAGACGAGAAAAGAAAGAATACGTTCTGAATTGTTTGACCCTAAAAAGTTAGGATTTTAGAAATAAATAAAAGAGCTAAAAATATAAGAAATGGAGGTGTCCATTTAAAATGGTAAAATGGAGGAGATCAACAAGTTCATCTAATTAATTAGATGCTCACGGTTTCCATTTGAAGAAAACAAATATATACAATAAAGTTTGGGCTAAATCAAATAAATCTAATAGCCCAAATGAAATGGAATCGGGTATTGGAGTTGAGCCGAATCAAATGAATGAATCACTAGGCCCAAAATCAAAATCAATCCATAAATAGCAAATTAAAAATGCGTTTCATATGAATTTGAACCACGCACTCCATACCATCTTCAACTGCGAACTTGGCTCACATGAACTAGCTCTCAGTCAGTCTCATGATTCATGTTACTCCATACTCACATAAACAAAAGACATCTTCTTCTTCTCTTCACTGACAAAAAAATTAGAAAAGAAACGGCAGGGAGCCAGCGCCAACCTGGTAGATGCTCTTCCAACTTTCCAATCTTCAATCACACGTGCTAAACACTGATTGGGCTATGCCTAATAGAAGGAATATGCTATGGAACCTTCAAGATGGCCTGTCAACGTGCTAGCTGTTCCCATTCACCTTGCACACCAGGCGTCCGATTGAATGGAAATGAGCACCTCAGATGATGCCAGCTCATGAATCCACACCCATTGCTGCCCTAATTCGTGGCTATATAAAGCCCCTTGCAGCTGAGAATAAACCCCCAGATAGCACACAACCTACCATACCAGAACGGCTGTACAAGTTACGAGCCATAATCCCGAGCCATAATCCCCAAGTTATACGGTTAAGCCTAAAAAACCCTAGAAATTAGATAAGTTAGCTAGTTTTTCAAATCTTTTCTTCTTCCTCCTCCATTGTAGCAATAAGCTTGCTAGGTAATCATTAGCCAAAGTATGTAGGCCTCAAGAGGCCGAGATATGTAAACCCTTTTGTTGTTGAATAAAGTTCTTCAAATTGATGTTTTCTTTGATATTTTTCTTTACTGTTTCTATTCATTTTTCGATTTTCCTTGTTCTTTCTAGTATTGGAGTTCATGGGTGATAAAGGTGAAGGCCTTATGATAGCCAAGTTCATGTTATGGTGAACAGAGCACATAAGGACCTAATGATCAACAAAAAATGTTCCTCTTGTTTACTGTTTTTTGAATAAGAATGATAAATAAAAATGTGTTAAAAAAATGTTATTCTTTTTTGTTTATTTTCTGGAATCTGTCACTATCCTAGCATATTACAAAAATATGATAAATAAGTTAAAGTATAAAAATCAATTTTTTTTATATTTCCTTCTTCACTCTTTGCTGCCTTGTTTTAAAAATAAGCATCTATTATAAATAAAATAAATAAAATGGATATTAAAAGTAAAAAAAAAATGCAATTTCTTTCTTTTATTGTCTTCTTTTCCCTTTTCTTTTCTTATGCTTTTTAACCCTTGAATAAAATAACTAAATGGCATTATGGACGTTGAGCTGGATAGCCCCATCTATAATCAAACCATTATGTTATTTTATTAGAAGAGGATTAAAGAGTAAAAATCAAGGAACAAATAGAATTGGTCATGGTTGAGCTGGATAGCCCCCTACCAATTTCTTCAATAGGACCCATATTGTGCACTAAGGATATTTAATTCCCTTAATACTCCATTCACAAATAATGAACTACATGATACAATGTAAGGGAATTAAAAGGACTTATGTGCAAAATGGTGAAAGACTGAGAATCAAAAGGGTAAATAGCAAAGCCAGATTTGTCTCATGCCATTTACACTTTTAATTTGATGAAGTCTTGATGATTCGTCCTTCAAATAAGCTAAAAAGTGATTTCAGATGAGATTTTAACAAAAACAAGGGACCTCCCTGCAAAAGTTCAAAGCTTTGACAGTTTCCTTTGATGCTTAACCATGTTGAGTGATGCTTTCTTGGAGCTTTGATGTTTTTTTTTCTTTATTGGCACCAAATCAGTAGTATACAAGCTACTTGAGATCTGTCTCAACCTTGACCAGCCCTCTTGCCATGTTGGCAAGCCCCTTACCTGACCTCTGAAACTGTACCAAGTCCAAACTCAGCATTTAAATACATATTGAATGCTGCTGGTATAAAAGAATGCACCAAAAATCATGAAAACGACCTCTGCCAGAAAAACAGCCAATACAGTTTGCTACAAGGACCTAAATGAAAAATGGACACCTCAGTTCACGTAAAGGACTTCAAAACATACAAAATGGACACAAATTTTATATTGTTTGGATTTTAATTCGATTTTATATTGAATTTCAAAGTTCAGCTTTTCAAAATTCCTGACATTTCTTTTCTGCTGCTGAAACATAAGGACCGTGGCATTAAACCTTGTACCAGTACGCTGTAGGAAAATCCAATAGCCACCAAATAAATCAGGCATGAAATAAACATCGTAAGGAGCATTTTTATATGAAGAATACAAAATTCCATGTAGCCAATTGCTCTCAGAAAAATTCACAAGTTAATGCCAGCAAAAATAAGAACTGATGGCCTGCTGTCACAAATCAGCTAGTGCAGGCTGATCCAGAATTCAAATAAGAAATACAGAAACACAGTTAGAGGACAAAAAGACAACCAGTTTAGAGATAAACTTTGCATTTTTCTGATTTTTTTACTATTTTCTAGCTAATTTCAAAATTGGGTTTCAGAAATTCAAAAAACAGCATGTTAAACTATGAATTTGACCATTATACCCTTTTGTGTATTAAAATACTTTAAAAATAAAAGTAAAACTCCATAAATTATGAAATTTAGCACAAATATAGTTTACATATCATATTATGAATAAACGACAAAATCTAATGTGCTTATTGATTTGAGTCAAAATGATGATGAATTATGTAGGATTTTGACTTAGGCTTTGCATATTATCTCATTCATACTTATATTTAATTAATTAGAGAAAAATGCTATTGTCACCCTTCTTTATGTTTTATTGCAGAAAACAGGTTTTGAGATTATTTCACATCAAATGGAGCAAGAATCAGATCAATCGGACAAGCGATACTCATCGACTAAGGCCATGTTACGGTCTGTACCAGTTGATATGGACCTAGTCGGATAAGAACCAGTAGATAGCGTGATATGCATTAAACCCCTTAGCGACAAGGTGTGAATACGGACCGTATCAGCCAATACGGTTCGTAACCAAGGCGCCCTTTGGGGAATAACTGCCACAAGCGTGTCCAGACTGTGTTTCTTGGCCTCCACTCATCTCCAGACGTTCCCTCACTCCTATATAAAGCCCCTGGATAGAAGAGGAAACCATCTTTGTAATTTTGGTGATTAGGGTTAGATTTAATTGAAGTGAGAAAGAGAGGAGTGTTGTAATGATGCTGTTTCGCGGCTAAGTTCTTTTCTTAGGGGCTAGGCAGTAAATCTTGTTACTCATGATGTTTTGATATATGTATTTTCTGTTGATTATGATTTCTTGTTGTTGATTGAAATGCTTTTGCAATTTATTCTCCCTTCACCTGATTTCGATGATCTAGTTTAATCCTAACGTAGTGACAGTACTTTATTGGTAGAAAAATTATGATGGACGAGTTAGCCTTGTTGGGAGCCATTAGATTTATATGAAGAAAACTTTCGCGGGAAACCATAAATCAGAACCACAAAATGCAAACTAAGTTCTGTCATTTGAGTAAGATAAATTGCAGTGTCCTATGTAGTAACTTGTGTATTTAAGAGATCTGTCATTTACGTAAGATAACTCGCAGTGTCCTATGTAGTATCTTAGTGGAAGTCTTGTCATTTGCGTAAGTGACTCGCAGTGTCTTATGTAGTACCTCTCATTAACAACAACAAGAAATCAGACCCGACAGAAGTAGAATATCAAAGAGAATTGAGTAGCAATGGTGTGCCGAAACCCTAGAAATTCTCATCTCTATCTTTATTTTAATTACTTTTAATTGTTGCCAAATTTATATTGATCACAATTCCAAACTCTCAATTTTCAGATTTTGTCTAGCCTTTTGAAAAATTGTGATTTGATCGCTCAAGACTGTAGACCAATATTCCCTGTGGATCGACCTCGATTATACTACTCGATAAGGATTGTGCGCTTGCGATCCGAACCGATAGCATTACTGAGTTTATAAATTTTAAAAGATAACATCGCTCTCTTTTGAGTGATCAAGCTTTTTGGAGCTATTGCTGGAGAATAACGGTTTATTGTGCAAGGCCTCTCGCGAGACGCCCTTGCTTTGACCATTGAATCCAATCAATTAGAGACGCCTAGATTTTAATTTTCTTCATTTTTATTTTCTTCTTTTTAATTTTATTTTCAATTTCGTTTTTATTTTTATTTTTATTTTTATTTTATTTTCAGTTTTTAGTTTAATTTTCAGATTTTTTTTCTTTTCTTTGTTATGATACTACACGCTGGCCAAATCATCGTTACGGAGATCCTTGAGGATTGTAAGTAGGAGAGGACAATTCACTTCCCCATCATCGATAAGGACCAATCGTAGCCATTCCTCAAGTTACTCTGAAAGCGAAGAAGACTCAGATTTAGTCAACATGGAAAACCCACCGAACGAACCGATTCACAACAATCCACCATTCAACAATCATAACGGACAAGAAGGCAATGGTGACAATGGAGTTCAGAATGCAGTGAGACCCAGACTTCTACGAGACTATTGCGTACCGCGCGCGAATGATCCTAACTCAAGTATAAACCCACCGACAGTACGAACCGTAATTTTGAGATCAAACCTGCTCTCATAAATATGGTTTCGCAATAGCAATTTGGAGGATTCCTAAGCGAAGATCCACATCTTCACTTGTCAATTTTCCTTGGGATATGCGAGACAATAAAGATCAACGGAGTTACCGATGAAGCAATCAGGCTAAGGCTATTTCAATTCTCATTAAAAGATAAAGCAAGAGCATGGTTGTTTTCCTTACCGGCCAATTCCATTCAAACTTGGGACCAATTGTTTAATGTGTTTATTGTGAAATATTTTCCACCATCTAAAACTTCAAAATTCAGAAGTGCAATTATTAATTTTGAACAAAGAGATGGTGAATCATTGTGTGAGGCATGGGATAGATATAAGGATATGTTAAGGTGTTGTCCACATCATGGTTTAGAAAGATGGCTGATTGTTTAAACTTTTTATAATGGTCTAAACCCTACAGACATGTTGTCTATTGATGCTTCCGCAGGAGGCGCAATCATGAACAAGGAACCTGACGAGGCTTACAACCTAATTGAAGAGATTGCAATCAACCAACACTATTGGATCCCTAAGAGCAAGAAGACAACCCCAACACCTGGCATGCACAGAGTTGATGAAATAGCCATGCTAAGCGCAAAGATTGATGCATTGAAACTAGCACTCAACAAGTAGACCAACCAGCAAACGGTAGCAGCAGTTAATGCCGCAACAACATGTGGTTATTGTGGAGGAGCGCATGAGATGAATGAATATACGAATGTGACGGAAACTGAGGAAGAAACAGAGCAAGTGAATGCCATTGACAACAGCTTTCGACCTCAGTCCTCCCTACAATTCGTACCATCCGAACAACCGAAACCATCCAAATATCTCATACGCGAACAACCAAAGGCCCGCTACACCTCAACAGAACTACCAACCACAACCTAATTACCAGCCAAGATACAACAATTTTCAACCAAATTACCAACCGAGGCAGTACAACCAACCACAACAACCTGACATCACATCACTATTGGAGAGATTCCTCGAGAAGCAAGACAAGGTTAACGCTGAAATCACGCAGATGATCAAATCCTTAAAAAACCAGTACAAAAATATAGAAGAACAAATTCCTAAATTGGCAAGAGATTTCTCGAACATCACGCGAGAAAAAGGCAAACTTCCGGGTCAACCGGAAGAAAATCCAAGGGAAACTTGCTATAGCATCACATTAAGGAGCGGCACAGCTTATGAAGAACCTCCAATACCCGATCTAATTTCAAATAAGACACATGCAGAGCCACCATACCTTGAAGAATACGAGCTACAACAACCGGAGTCGCGCGTATTTGAATTGCAAGCAGACCTTACTGAGGAGCAGAATGACACCGTAGGTGGAGACGAGCGACAACCCGAAACTGAATACCTTTCACCACCACCCTACAAGCCACCTCTGCCATTCCCTCAAAGGCCTGTTAAGCACAAGATGGAGCAACAATTCGCGAAATTCATGGAGACCCTCAAGCAATTACAAATCACTATCCCCTTCACTGAGGCGATCGCAAGCATACCCTCGTATGCTAAATTTTTGAAGGAGATCCTTTCAAATCGCAACAGACTCCAAGAATTCTCAACAGTTCCGCTCAATCTAGAATGAAGTGCGCTCGTACAAAGCAAATTACCGACTAAGTTGAAAGATCCGGGAAGTTTATCAATTCCATGCACTATAGGCACAATAGATTTCAAGAGAGCTCTATGTGATTTGGGAGCAAGTGTGAGTTTAATGCCAAAGGTAGTGTTTGACAAATTGGAATGTGGAGAATTATCCTGAAGAAGTGTTGCTAGACATCCCAATCAAAGTTGGTAAATTCTGGATACCAGCAGATTTCGTGGTAGTAGACATGGAAGAAGATGAGCAAATTCTGATCATCCTTGGAAGGCCATTCCTCGCCACATGTGGAGCAATGATTGATGTTAAGAATGGAAAGATTTCATTAAATGTTGGAAAAGACAAGTTGATCTACAACATGAATGAAACCTTCGATATCCCTCCTGACATAAATCTCGCCTATAGTTTGGAAACAATGGATGAGACTGGTAAAGATGAATTGCGATTGGATGAACCGGGAGACATCAGGGAAATGACATGCGCAGCAGAGATGGAGGAGCTGTTCAACATACAAGATGACAATCAAACTCTTCCGACCTCTGAGACAATACAAACTGATGATCAAAGGGAGAGTCCTCATACCACCAACAACAGGAGTTACTCTCTTCTAGCCCTCGTATCGATCAAGAACCTCCGAGAAGAATTAGATGCATTTTCCAAAGACTCGATGAGGTTGAATCAATGCTCATCAGGAGTCTGGCATTCGACCCTGGACCACAAATATCAAGCAACAAAGGAGGGGAGATAACACAACAGAAACTCACAACCGAATTCTTCGAAAAAGGCGACATGAACAAGACCACATACCGCATTGAAGGCAGACCCCCAGACGAGCAACTTGTTTGCACGGTCTGGAAGACATTCGGAGGAAACTGACACGAAACAAAGTCAAGCTAATGACTTTAAACAAGCGCTTCTTGGGAGGCAACCCAAGGCTTTTTCATTTTTGCATTTATTTAATTTACTTAGGATTTTTAATTGAAGAACAAATCATATCCACCTACTTTTCATGGCCAGGTGAACATGCTGAAGGAATGGCTCGGTGAAAACATTGGAAAAGACAAGAAAATATCCTCTGGTACAGTCCGTATCAATCAATACGGACTATGACAGTGAATACGGAGCAGGGAGTTGGAAGAAAAAGAAGACAAGCGATGAATACGGTATGTATTCCGAAGATAAGTCTGAAGGCAGTTATCGGGCTCGGCATAACGGATCGGATAAGGACCGTATCACCCGATACGGTTCGTAATGAAGGTCAATCTGGGAGATGCGGACCCATTAGCGAAGAGGCGCGGGGTTTGGAAACTGTTCTAATTCGGGTTTTTCCATTTTTAACTGGTTTTCTATCCCGATTTCTCTTCTTCTCTTCCTCTCTTCTCTCTTTCTCTTCAACCTTCTCCTCTCCTTCTCCTCTTTCTTGCACAACCCCGAGCACACCTCGCAATACACCACCGGCCACCGAAAGGGATCACCTCCGCTACCTCTGCTACTTCTGCTGCCCTTCACTACCACTAGTCCGACGATTAATATGGACCGTAACCGCCGCGAGTATCCCAACTCTTCACCACTTTTGGTTCTTCAATCTCTCTCTCTAGTTTTTTCAATTTTAATCTTAGAATTTCAACTAGTCTTTTCATCTTTCTTTGAAATTTAGTTTAAGAATTTTCGGTTTTTATTTAGTTAAAATCAATAACCCCAAAAAATACAAAAAACTAGGTTTTACCAGTTTTCCAGTACAAGTACCAGTCCAATACGGTCCGTATCGATCAATACGGTCCGTATCCAACAGCCAGAAAATCCCAAAAATAGTTCTAAGTTCGAAAAACCCCCAGCCTAATACGGTCTGTATTCGGCTCTGTACTTGGCCAAAATCCACCAGCACAAGGGTCCGTAACTGGTCCATATTGCCCAATACGGTCCGTAACAGAGACTTGTGAACTCTAACAATGGCCCCAAAAACACGTGGCCTTCTCAAAGCTTTGACAGGAATGGGTAGGAAAAGGAAGGGAGATTCTTCCTCGCAAAACCCGGCACCAGAACTATCAGAAAATCTCAGCCCGGAGCGCGAAGAGCTGCCGGAATCTCCTCCTCAAGAGCAACCACCTTACTATGAACAACAGTAAGGAGAAGAAGAAAGAGGGCAGGAAGATGATCCCATGGTCATAAGATTCTCGAGAATATCACATTCCAGGATCTTTGACAGACTAGATAACAGCAGGATCACCAACCACAAAGCCATCCACATCGAGACCCTCAAGTAGCTCGGACTCCACTCTCAAGGAGCCATCCTCAAGTGTATGCTCATCACCCCTGAAGAGTCCCCACACATTGGCCACTTCCTCTGCGACCACATCCACTCAATTGGCCAAAACAAAAGGACGAGGGGAAATGTCTCTATCGGTGCCATTGCCACCATCCTCGCCTGACAACTCAATGTCAATGCAAGCTTCTTGCAAGAAGGCACAGGCATGAGATTCCTGGACATCGAATGCCTCACCGCAATGAGGATGATCAATGGCAGACCTCCCGAGCAATACACCTAAAACATCGACAAGAGGAAGGTCAAAATGCCTTGCAAACCACTAGTCCTCAGCCAACCGGAAACATGAAAACAAGCGGTCCCCATTGGCAGAAGGGCCGCTCAGGAAGATGATCACGGGGTTGACTTCGAGACCATTGAGACCGAAAATGAAGAAGAAGAGAAGGCCCAAGCCGCATCATACATGCAAGAGATGGCTGCAGAAAATGAAAGGGCCCGACAAGAAGCATTTGCTGCAACAGCAGCACGAAGAGAGGCGGGCACATCTGATGCCTCTCAGGGTTGATACAGCGATTTTCTCAAGGCCGTACAATGGATGAACACAAACATCGAAAAGTTCTCCATTGATTCCAGGACTTCTTACGACAAACTTAGCCAGCAGTGTGACACGATGCGACACTCTGTAGGCGAGGTCCGTCAGGGCGTAGACGGGCTATGCGAGCATGTTAACAGCAATAGGCGGGAGGCACAGCAGACCCGCTACATGGCCCAGCAGTACTACCAGCATGCTTTCACCACCGGGCTACTCTATCGCCACCACCCTTTGGACTCTTTGACCCACCATTCTACGAGGAGATCCAGCATCCGCCACCACCTCCACCACCTCCACCACCTCCAGCACCTTAGGATTGAGGTGCAGTGAGTTGTATCTCTCCCTCGGTCTTTTTACTTTTTACTTCCTTTATTTTTATCTCTCGAGCATTGAGGACAATGCTCAATTTTATTCGGAGGGTAGGAGGTAAATTGACCATGTATCTTTAAATTTTTCGCATTTTTTTTTCTTTTAGATGCTAGTAGTTTTACTCAATTTTGACTAGGGTTGGAGGCTTTACCGAAAATCCTAGAATGATTGGTTGAGTTTTTTAGCTATCTTGCATTTTAATTTCCGTAGAAGTATATTAATCAAATAAGGAATTGTCCTGAATTGAGTTAGACTAAGGTTTAGACAATTGGCCATGATACAAAAATTCAGAATTTTTAAGGATAATTATTGACCTTAAAACTGAACAATCGATTGCTAACCATGAATGTTGACCAAAAACCGCAAACCTTGAATTTTTATTGTTGAATAATTTATTTTCGCAAAGTCCTTTAAGTCTGAGAGTGTTCTAGAATACCCATTTATTATAGATAGACCTCTAGCGAAACTATGCAATAATTCCTTGTATGAATGAATACTTGGAATTATGTGTAATCATGTTACTTGTGACACAAAAATATTTACTTGTGCAAATTTTTAATTTTCAGAAAAACAGAAAAATACAAAAAAATCAGAAATGAGAAAATTCAAAAAAAAAAAAAATTCAGAAAAAGCAAAAAAAATAGAATAAAAGATGGAGGATAAAAAGAGTACGGGTGCCTACACAAGACTGGTTACCAATAGGCTCGACAAAACCTCCCAAGTTTTAATTTTGTGCATATTTAATTTTCCAAAAATTGTCACAAGTATCAACACACTTAGTTGTCATACTTTTCTCTAATCAAATAGGAAAGAAAATCAAAATTTATATCATTAGAATTCCTAATGATTGGGAGGGATCCGTTTATAATCAAAGGGGAAATTAATACTCTCGTTTAGGGATATTTGTGAAGTGAATTGTTCGATAATAATTTTTCTAAAGAAATGCACAATGAGGTCAATCATGGGGTGAATAAATTGTTCAAAGGAGAGGTCATGAATATTTTTGAAGTTCTAAATTTTTAATGTCATGACAATTGTACCAAGCCCAAGTTTTAGTATGATTTAAAGCAAGTCCTTGAGATTGTATGGTTTAACTTAGACCGAACCTTTGACAAGCCGGGATGTCATTGCTTGAGGACAAGCAACAATTCAAGTTGGGCGGCGTGATCAGAGTCAAAATGATAATAAATTACGTAGGGTTTTGGCTTAGGTTTTGCATATTATCTCACACTTATGTTTAATTAATTAGTGAAAAAGGCCACTATCACCATTCTTTATGTTTTATTGCAGAAAACAGGTTTTGAGACTACTTCACATCAAATGGAGCAAGAATCGGGTCAATCTGACAAGCGACGCTCATCGACTAAGGCCCTGTTACGGTCCGTATTAGTTGATACGGACCTAGTCGGATAAGGACCAGAAGATAGCGTGATATGCATTAAACCCCTCAGCGACAAGGTGTGAATACGCACCGTATCAACTAATACGGTCTGTAACCAAGGCGCCCTTTGGGGAATAACTACCACAAGCGTGTCCAGACCGTGTTTCTTGGCCTCCACTCATCTCCAGACGTCCCCTCACTCCTATATAAAGCCCCTGGACAGAAGAGGAAACCATCTTTGTAATTTTGGTGATTAGGGTTAGATTTAATTAAAGTGAGAAAGAGAGGAGTGTTGTAATGATGCCGTTCCGCGGCTAAGTTCTTTTCTTAGGGGCTAGGCAGTAAACCTTGTTACTCATGATGCTTTGATATATGTATTTTCTGTTGATTATGATTTCTTATTGTTGATTGAAATGCTTTTGCAATTTATTCTCCCTTCACTTGATTTCGATGATCTAGTTTAATCCTAAGGTAGTGACAGTACTTTATTGGTAGAAATACTATGATGGACAAGTTAGCCTTGTTGGGAGCCATTAGATTTATGTGAAGAAAACTTTCGCGGAAAAACCATAAATCAGAACCACAAAACGGAAACCAAGTTCTGTCATTTGCGTAAGATAAATAGCAGTGTCCTATGTAGTAACTTGTGTATTTAAGAGATCTATCATTTGCGTAAGATAACTCGCAGTATCCTATATAGTATCTCGGTGGAAGTCCCGTCATTTGCGTGACTCGCAGTGTCCTATGTAGTGTCTTCTATTAACAACAACAGGAAATCAGACCCGACAGAAGTAGAATATCAAAGAGGATTGAGTAGCAATGGTGTGCCGAAACCCTATGAATTCTCACCTCTATCTTTATTTTAATTACTTTTAATTGTTGCCAAATTTACATTGATCACAATTCTAAAATCTCAATTTTCAGATTTTGTCTAGCCTTTCGAAAGATTGTGATTTGATCGCTCAAGACTGTAGACCAATATTTCATGTGGATCGACCTCGATTATACTACTCGATAAGGATTGTGCGCTTGCGATCCGAACCGATAGCATTTCTGAGTTTATAAATTTTAAAAGATAACATCGCTCTCTTTTGAGTGATCACTTATTGACAAAATTGGTCAAAAAATTAGGAAATGGATATTAACAAAATATGAACCCTATACCCTAATTCAACCAAACTCAAAAATCAAATCGAAACAAACTGCCTCTGGCTTCTGACCCAACTCCAAACATTCCAAAGGGCTTATTCCAGCTCTCACCCATGGTTCAAATATGGTATATCAAATCCCGGTACCAAACTGATACAGAACCGAGAATGACAGAAATTAAATCAAAGCCAAAGTTCAAATCTTGACCCAAATTGTTGGTACAATCACTCTCTACGCCCAAAAGTGATGCCAAATGATCGGATAACTGAAAGAAATGATGGAGAAGTTGGTGTAATTTAATGAAATTCCCAATTGGTACCGAAACCTCAAGCACCGCTCAGAGCCACCACCTTCGGTGATCACCAACCTCCGATACCATGCCCATTGTGCTCCTAACATGGAGGCGATGCTATCCATGTCCCCTTCTGCCCTTGCCATGACCGGAGTACCTCGATGGCCGAAGACCTAAACCTTAGCCGGGAACCCTAGTTCATATCTACTCTAGCACGAACCTCAAAGCATGTCTGGGCCATTAGATCTTGGCATTGTGTGGAAAATTCAAATATAGCACCGATCTCAAAGCCAATGTATAATCAAAGGGGTTAAGTTTAAATCCTATAAAACAACAGATATTGATCCGTGATGCCCAAATGCCAGACAGCCCATAAAACCCTATCCCAAATCTCAAAGCCTAATGCTAATCCTAAATTCCAAACAACCGAATCCTAAAGCCCAATACGGTGGATCTAAAGTCAACACCAATCTCAAGGCCCAATGTTAATCTCAAGACCCAATAAGCAAATCCCAGAGATTTAGTGCACATCTCAGAGGCCTAGCACACATCCTGAAGCCTTACGCCAATCCCAAAGCCCATAAATAATTAAATTAAAGCCCATTTGCAGACAAACTCCTCTGACTGTTGATATTTACAGCGCAGCGCTTCTAAATTTACAAACAAGTCCCTGGCGCCCTAAAACTCTTACGAACAAGTCCCTGGAGGCCCAAATTGCATTCTAAACCTTGTCAAAAACCCAAATTATAAATTCCAGTCCCTCAGAGTTCACAAACAAGCCCTTGGAAAATTGAAAACTTCACGAACAAGTCCTTTTTGGCCATAACTTCTTCGTTTCAAGCTCAAATTAACCCAAACCACCTCCAAATGAACCCAAATCAAATTCTCCACATTTCTAAGCCAAAATTAAACATGTCTAAACATCAAACAATATGAGAAATGACCAAATACCCCTTTCCTTAAATCCAAATGATTTTCCTTTATAAATAAAGTGCATGTACATATTTTCCAAGTACAAAAACATATTTTAATGAACAAATAAACACAATAATTGTATTTTACATGGTATAAACTTCACCTCCATATGTTATGTCTACATATATACACACAAACATGTCTAAAATAACGAGAACCAACCAATCAAGTCCAAGGTCAGTACATGAGCCCCTTTTAGCCTTCATTATTCATTTTACAAAAAAAGTAGGCACATATCCCGGAATGAACGAGGTATTTGGTCTGACTTGGAAGGGTCAGCTGATGTAATTAACGATAGGGGCTTGCGCCTGCCGGGAGTTAAACGTCCCCACAATTAATAAACTCTCTCGACGGACTGATCATGAACAGTAGGCCCCTCGAGAGTGAACCAGAAGGAACAGCAGGGAGAAATAAATGTCTCAAGTTCGATGCCTTCTCCAAATCCATAAAAACAGAGAGTATTGAACCTTAAGACATTATACATTGCACACACCTTCCTTTCACACCAAAAGTGCAACTTTTTGCGCCCTAAATGAATACACCGGTCCCTGAAGAACCTAAATCTGGCGCCACTGCAGATGAAGTCACTAAGCATATCAATCACATAGCTGACGAGCTTGATGTGCAAAGCCTCTTGGTAGGGATTATGGTTCCTGATTTGCAAAGGCGATTCATGGATACCAAATCCTACAACATGTGTGATCAGCTCAAGAAAATGTTTCAAGAGCAAGCACGTGTTGAGAGGTATAAAGTGACTAAGTCTCTATTGGGTCACAAAATGGCTGAGAGCAGCTCTATCAGTACTCACATGCTTCGTATGACGAGCGATGTGGAGCAACTGGAGAAGCTTAATTGTCCATTGAGCAAAGAGTTGGCAACAAACATTATCCTCAACTCACTTCCTCCCAGCTATTCGGGGTTCATTATGAACTTTCATATGCATGGTATGGATAAGAGCCTGCAGGAGCTCCAAGGGATGTTGAGGGTCGCTGATGGCGACATGAAAAAGAGTTCTCACGTCCTCATGATCCAAGAAGGTGGGAGGAAGATCAAAGGCGAAAGGGAAAAAGGCTACCAAGTACAAAGGCAAAAGCAAAGGGAAGGTTGTTCCGGTAACAAACACTCCCAAGGTAAAAGTTTATCCTGACACCGACTGCTATTATTGTAATGGCAAGGGTCACTGGAAGAGAAACTGCCCGAAGTACTTTGCAGATCTGAAAATTGGGAATGTCTCAAAAGCTTCAGTCTCAGGTATATTTGTTATTGAAATTAATGTTGCAACTTCTCTCAATGATTGGGTATTAGATACCGGGTCATGTGCTCATATTTGTTTGAATATGCAGGCACTAAACAAATGAAAGGAAGCTACACAACAAAAAAGTACAACTCCGAGTTGAAAATGGAGCAAATGTTGCAGCCATAACTGTCGGTAGGATAGAGTTGTATTTGCTCAACGGGCTTGTAATGGAATTAGAAAATGTATATTTTGTTCCTAGCATTTCTAGAAATATCATATCAATCTCATGTTTGGAGATGAATGGTTTTTTGTTTGTTATAAAAGACAAGTGTTGTTCTTTTTATAAAAATGATTTATATTATGGATCATCTTATATGATAAATGGTCTTTATATGCTAGAAATGAATAAACCCGTGTTTAATATCAATAACAAATGACTCAAAACATCTCATGAAAGTACGACTTACATGTGGCATTGTCGCCTAGGTCATATAAACGAGAAACGCATCAAGAAGTTGCAAGAAAATGGACTTCTTGGTAAATTTGATTGTGAATCAATTAATACATGCGAATCTTGTTTATGTGAAAAAATGACCAAGGCTCATTTCACCAAGAAATGTGAAAGGGCGAGTGACTTATTAGGTTTTATACATACTGATGTGTGTGGACCAATGAGTACTTGTACAATAAATGGTTATTATTAGTTCATCACGTTTACTGATGATTTCAGTAGATATGGTTATGTTTACCTGATGAGAGATAAGTCTGAATCCTTTGAAAAGTTCAAGGAATTCAAGACTGAAGTAGAAAACCAACTCGACAAAAAGATCAAGGCCTTACGATCAAATCATGGAGGCGAATACTTGAGTCTTGAGTTTAAAACGTACTTGAAAGAATGTGGGATAGTCTCACAACTCACGCCTCCAGGAACACCACAATGCAATGGTGTTTCCGAGAGAAGGAATTGAACCTTGTTGGACATGGTTTGTTCTATGATGAGTAAAGCTACCCTTCCAAAATCGTTTTGGGGTCACACACTAGAAACTGCCGTACTAACGCTAAATAGGGTTTCATCTAAATTAGTTGAAAAGACTTCATACGAGTTATGGTATGGAAGAGTTCCAAATATATCTTTTCTTAAAATTTGTGGTTGCGAAGTTTTTGTCAAACGTAAGATGTCTGACAAACTTGAACCCAAATCTGATAAATGCTTTTTCGTAGGATATCCTAAGGAAACCAAATGATATTACTTTTATCACCAATCCGAAAACAAAATAGTTGTTACTCGACATGGTATGTTCTTGGAGTAAGAGTTTATTGCATGAGAACTAAGGATAAGTTCATCATCTACGGCGGTGATTTTGAACTCGTTGTAAATGGTTACACCGATGCAAGTTTCCAAACCGACCGAGATGACTCGAGATCTCAGTCTGGATATGTCACACCCCGCAGCCCCACGAGGCGCGACAGGTGCTCCTGCCGTAGGCATACGGTTGCCCGTATACCTACTAAGCAATTACAATATAATAAACAGTAAAACATAACACGCAACCAAACAAATACATAACATAAACAGATCCCAAATCCCAACTGGTCAGGTCACAGTATACAAAACCCGTATCTCGATGGATACGCATCACAAAATGACATAGAGAATATATATATACAATCAAAACACAACTATATACATAATCTCTAATGTCACCATACCAGACAAACTATGCAGCGGAAAACCCAGGGCCTACCGACCTCGTGCCTCTCTCGGATCCGCCGAACCGGAACCTGAAAATATTACCCAAAGAGGGGATGAGAATTGAATTCTCAGTGCGATAATTGCCACAAAATAAATCCCTGAACTTGCAATCAAAGATTATATTCAAAAAGAAACACAAATAAGCATACCACATTTATATAACAGCATATACAGATAAATGCATAACTCTGACAGCATATATATCCAAATGAGATCACAATTCAGGAATTGCCAAGATGAATTTCAATCACACAATAATTGGTTTACTCGGTTTCAGAATATCTGGTAATAACTACAAATGTTCCACCCTGACCACTAGCCCGTCGACACCTGTAGGGTTCCAGACACCTACAGATGGACCACCCTATTGGAACCTGCATATGACACCCATCTGTAGTTATAGGCCTAACCGTTTAATTAAAAGACTGGTTCTAATTCACATCCAGAAATCCATATAAAGTCAACTGACCATCCAAACGCGTTACCCCCTGGGTAATGCCTCCGATACACAAGTCACATATATCCACAATTATAATACAAAGTCACTTACCCCTCGTCCCAACCGGTACTGGAACAACCTGAGGGCCAGACGATCTAAAGCTTTAGAACACTGGGTATCAAAGTCCCTGCAGAGGACTTTGACAAATCCGGTTTCACCCCCTGGGTGATGTCATCACGATGGATGACCACAATCCACCAACCGATGGTGATGTAAAGCACGGTGAATTTAATACCAAAAATCAGATCATTCAGATCAACACAATTTATAACCGTACCAGCATGCAAGTCAATCAGATAAAACAATCCGAGTTTCACTTTAGTTGGGCAATGCAATGCATATGCAACACAATCCATTAATGCAATTCAAACAATATTCAACATGTCAATCGAACACAGTTTAATTCTGAATATAAGCTATCAAACAAGTCCAGAAATCCCGCACCTGAATATGATGATCGCTATTATACCTTACGTCTCATGAATTCCCTTATCCGGTTGCCCTCTTGCTTCTAATTATAATATACACACCGTTGTTATTACAAGTTATACGAATGTCGTTTAATTAGAACTAATACGCTTACGGTTCGATCCCGACCAAATTTGGCTTAACAATACTTATAGACCACCTCTGAATACCCTCTTGCGGGCCGCAAGGCCTGGGATCCGGCCCGCAAAGAATACCGCCTGTTCTATTGCTTTCTGGTTCAAACCTTGCGGCCCGCAAGGATTTTAATCACGGCCCGCAACCATTTTATACAGTTCACCCGGCTCTGTTTCAATACCTTACGGCCCGTAGCCTTGACTTTTGCGACCCGCAAGGAATACTGTGTATCGAGTTTGTAGAATTTGGCTAAGTCCCAGTGATATTGCGGCCCGTGGCTCTGCCTCTTGCGGCCCGCAAAGATTGGTAACAGATTCAGATTATGATACCGGGCTGGTACAGTTCTTTGGTGCATTTCAAACCAGATAAATACCTGCAGTTCTATAGATGTTTAACCCAATTTTAGAAGTTCTAAATTCACCGATCAATTCACAGAACATCATTTATACCAACCGAACATTCGGTTTCGATAACGGTTCTCGGTTTTAATCGCAACAAACGTACAAATTTCAAAGTTTCGAATCAGATTTTCATACTTTCAATTATCCATTTTACCGCATTTCTAATTACATGTTTCCCATTTTCCCGCAAGTATAGCATTATCTATTCCATTCAATCCAACATGAAACTAAATGAATCATAATTCGGTTAGTACAATTTTGGTATTTAGATTTAATATGCGATCGAGATTTACTATTCGATTCGAATTCAATTCAATTTCCCGTATTACTTGACCATAGTTGCCTCATCTTTGGTATAAGGTGTACCATGATTATGCTCTATACCAAATGAGTTTAAGTTCTTAATGTTTGAACTAACACAAAAAGGGGTGTAAACAATAGTTAGGGTTTTCATCGAACGAACAATTCAGAATTCCCGATAACCAGACCAATCGACAAATTTCGCACCTTTTTCGGTTTACCAAACTCTAATTCCATCATAAACCCTAAAACCCTAATTTCAACCCTAATTAATGAAATCAACTCAAAAATTCGAATTCACTCGATCAAATGAGAACTAGGGTTATAGGTTATTCAATTCTAAACACAATTTCGAGTTCCAATCGAAAGTACCAAACGCAAGAGATTTAGGGTTTCGAAAGGTATAGAGAAGATGTATATATATACCTAATTGAGTGTTCAAATGGGTCGAGAACTCGATTCTGACCTCAGATCTCGGATCAGATCGATCGATTGCGCGATTCTCCAATTTCTCCCTTCCTTTCTCTTGCGCCACACACCACACACCACTCACGGTTTTATTTTTTTGGAAATTTAGATGGATATACGGTGGAGAAGGAAGGTTAGCTAATTAACCATGTAATATTTACACTTAGGTCCTCCAAATTCTTTCATATTACCTAAGGGTGTAATAATTGTATATATAACCTTTAACTAAACTTTTTATTACCTTTAGGTCCTTTGGCTATATTCTCTAATATATACACACATGTAACTTTTAAGAATTATATTCATATACCTATATATATATATATAGGATTTCATAATCAAATTTGTTACCAATATACATGCATATAAATCCTTACTCGAAATTTTTATTACCTATAGGCCCTTATGTAGAGGTTTTCATTATTATATAATTCATAATGTCACAGGATACGTATTCATACTCAACGGTGGTACTGTGAACTGGAAGAGTTCGAAGCAAGAAACCACAGCAGATTCAACCACCGAAGCTGAGTATATATAGCTTCTTTCGAAGCAGCTAAAGAAGGTTTCTGGATCAAGAAGTTCCATAGCGAACTAGGAGTGGTTCCGAGTATCCAAGGCCCATTGGACCTCTACTGTGACAACAATAGAGCTATCGCTCAGGCCAAGGAACCCAGATTGCACTCAAAATCTAAGCATGTTCTCCGACGTTATCACCTGATACAAGAGATCGTAAATAGAGGTGTGATATCTCGCTTTCTTATCTATATTCCAACCAAACTTTGTACCAAAACCTGTGCCTAAAACTGTCAAATCGTGTTTATTTCATTGAAATATCTATAAAATGTGGTACTACTGTGCATTTGTTCTTACTTTGCAGAAAACGGGCAAAACCGAGGAAGAATCTGGAATTCGAAGGTTTATATACGGTCCGTGTATCTTCTTATGCGGACCGTGCAACCCTCTGTCCGACCACAGACACGACCAGGACACCATCCACGCGACCTATATAGGATGTTGGAATTTCAGCACTTGAAATTAAAACAGTCATAGATTTTGACTCGTAACTCCGTTTTGAGTGTATGACCACTTTTCGGAAAGCTTGCGAGAAGATCTACAATCTGAGCTAAAGACACAAGTACACGGTCCGTGTAGCATTTCACACGGGTTGTGTCAAGCATTTCTGGAAACAGATCCAGAATTTGGAAATAAGGCTAATTGAAGGAAGGTCGGCCAGAAAAGCATATAAGCGGGATTTCTTGTACTAGAGGGGGGTATTCTGGAGCAGAGAAGCAACTTAGGGTTAGGAGAAGACGGCTAAGCAAGGAGGCGAAGAAGAGAGGAGGAAAATGAGAGTTTTGCGACGAATCTTCATTGTTCTTCTAGTTTTTCTATTAACTCCGTTATCTTTATTTGTTTTATTTGCTTTTTAATCATGTTAGAGTAGACTTTTAGTTTCTAGGGTTATGATGTAATCGAATGTTTTGTTTTGCATGTTAGTTATTGGATTCTTTTGTTGAAATTTGTGTTTGCTTGATTGTATTTGATTTTAATTGCTTAGTCTAAGTTGTTTGATTTTTATTAGTTTACCACTAGATGATTGCGCATATTTAGAAGGTACTTTGGCCCTTATGATCTCTCAACCAAACTAAGTACATGAGGTAGTATTAGTGATCCGAAAGGTGAAACAAAGTAGTAGCCGACAGGTGAACATTTCCTCATATCGACGGAATGAGGTTACATTTAGTATACCAAACAAGCAACTTGGTAATTCATACCAACATACGACAGTTGAGGTCTAGAACCCGACGAGGGCACATATTACAATTCCATACCAAGTTAATGAACCAACAGACGACAGTTGAGGTTTAGAAACATTAGGTCTGGTCAGTAGAACCCTACACAAAGAAACAATAACTGCAGCATTCACTCGAGGGCCACACGAACCGTGTACGATAGTACCCGGCCAGTGTACACTGGACACGGCCCGTGTAGGACACTGCACGGACCGGGTACCTCGAGGCAAAACTGAGATGAAGTCATAACCCTGGAAATGCTTTTTACTGTTGATTTAAACCAAGTTTATTTACTTTCTTGCATTTAATTACTGTCATTGAACTGTTAGGAACCTTAAACACCAAACCAACCTTTTCGAACTTCTAGTCTTTATTTAATTTAGGTGGAATTCTAGTTAAGACTTGAACCGTCCCTATGATCGATACCCGAATTTATACTACTCGATAGGATTGTATACTTGTAGTCTAAACCAAAAAGTGTATTGAAGGTTAAAAAGTACAGTTTACTGTACTGAAACTTTGTACTATACCTTTTGGTGTAACAAGGTGATGTAAAGATTTGCGAGGTTGACACAATCAGCAACATAGCTGATCCACTGACAAAACCTCTTCCTCAAGCCAACCATGAGATGCATACTATTTCTATGGGTTTGAGACACATAGGCAATTGGCTATGAGATTTTCTTGGGATCTACGAGATCTTTAAGTATATAAAGACTTGTATAAATGCAGGGCTTATGTTGATTGGCTCTAGCTTAAGTGGGAGATTGTTAGTGTAATAATCTAGAAGTCAATCATAGGATAATTGTATTATATATTTTTTGTTCACGTAATGGATTATTAATAAAGATATCATTTTGTTCATTGAGATTTATCACATTTATGAATCATTTCGAGTTCATGACTTGAAATTGTAAAACTTCATAATATAGATGATAAATACTCTTAATAGTCTCTAACCATGGTAATTAGCAAGGAACACTAATTGACCATTCAAAGGTTAGTGTGTGGATTAAATGATGGTTAAGTTTTACAAAGCATAGACAAATAGTTGTCATTTTAATTACATAGATACATGTTAGAGAACATCATATTTGACAGACCCTAAATGAAACATTAAATGGATTGTGTTCGTGTCGTTAATGTTTTCATTCAGTGTTAAGTTCTAAAGTATGAGGTATTCGTCTTTCCTACATAGAAAGTGTGTATTCGTGAGTGTTGTTCAACGCTTTCCGTAAAAAGTAGCTATAACGATGACATTTTAGTATGCATAACTTATGTGGAGGGGAGATGTTCACCAAGACTACTATTGTCCCTCATATTTAATACGAGTGATAGTATCACTAGGCCTTTTGATGAAGTAGAATTATCAGCATGCGATATGATAAAGAGTTAATCATATTTGATAAAACTACTTAAGATCGAGAAAATATTAAGTTTGCAAGTATGACACATACCTACCTTGAAACTGATCTGATACTATGAGACAAAAGAATTAACACGAAAAAATTATTTACTGGATTGTGATATTGTATTGTACAATATCATCTGTGTCAATTGGGTAGTCATATGTATTCCGCCAGATGCCGCTTATGATTTATAGAATTAAAAGGAGTTTTAATTCTATTGCCAATATAACATAGATCCTATCGGGTCACACCAATAGGAAAGTAATCAGAGAATTTAATGATTAATTATAAAGTGTTATAATTAATAATAAAATAAATGTCTTGGAGATGACAAGCTTAAACCAAATTAAATGTATAACGTGTATGACACGTCGTATAAATTTATCGCAACAACATACATAAGAAATATAATTATTCAGAATAATTATATATATATTTAATGGATTAAAATATTAATTATGAATTAATATTTTTGGGCCAAAAGCCCATTTTAATTTGGGCCTAAATTAAATTTAGAATTTAATTGAAAAGCCCAAATTAATCAATTGAATTTTGGGCCAAAGGGCAATTTGGTCATTTTGCCAAAACCGACCTAACCAAGGGTATTTTGGTCATTTTCAAACTGACTTTGTACCCTATAAATAAGGGTGGAGGGGTGAGAGAAAATAGAATTCAATCCAAGTCCAAATTAAAGTCCGAATCAGAATCTGATTCGATTCGAACAATATTTTCTCTCCCAAATAGTGTTTTGCAAAAAATTCAGTAATCCATATGTATTCTTGCGAGAACAAAAGAGTTGTTCTTGTGAATAGTGTTTTCACAAAAATTAGCGACTTTTTGGTGAATAGTATATTCACGGTGAATAGTGCTTTTTCGAATACCATTGGTACAATATTTCTGGCAAAAGAAATACCAACTCTCTGGTTGATTCCTGGTGGATATTGATAGAGGCATCAAATTTATGGTGCTATAAATCTGAGTTAGACTGTACTTCCAATTCGAATTTGGAAATGTACAATCGTTGTTTTAATTTATTTATGTGTTAAATAAATTTAAGTTTAGAAATCAATCAGGAAGTAGATCTTTTGGCTTATGGTAGAAGTAAAATTTTTGATTTTGCGTTCTTTTCGCACCATAAGTCTAAACAGAATTTAGCGGCCAATTCCCCAACAACCGAATGGTATTTTTTTTTTTTAGCGGCACCCAAGAATCGAACCAAGGATCTCTTGCATAAGCACCATATCACTTATCCACTACATTATTTAACATTTGTTAACTAAAACTACTAGATTGTGCATTTAACTTATACTTGAGTTGATTTTTTATATTTTAGTTATATAATACAAGTTTAAATAATCAAATCGAAATGTTAAATAATCAAATCGAAATATTTAAATAATCAAATTGAATTTTTATAGATTTAACTCTTTATTTTTAAAGTTTAAATAGTCAAATCAAAATGTTCAACATGATTTTTATATGAAAATACATTTTAAATGACCAAATTTATATATTGTTTTTTATTTTTTATTTTTTTAGATACATAAAAAATCATATGATGATATAAATATTCTAATCATCGGATATTAGTGATTTTGTATGAATTAAAAATATTATGAATCATCGGGTAGTAAAAATTATTAAAAAATTAAAAAATTTGTTTTTCAAGTAAATTTTCATATGAATTACTTGAAATTATAAAGTGTTTAAATATGACACAAGTTATAAATTACTTGAAATTATGTTAATTTACGTTAAATTATGCTAAAAACGACGACAAAATTTCAAATGGTCATAAAACGGCACTCGAGTGTCCGATTTCAGCAAATAACTACTTTTCAGAAAGCTTGTGAAAATGCACATCCGCCAGTGCTAGCAATGCCGGATTTCAAAATTTAGAATCACCAAAAACAAAGAGAAGAGCCTCAAAACTTCAGTTCAAGTTTCCGATTAAGATTTTCATTTCTATTGTTAAATCTATGTAACTAAGTAAATTAGTTATATAATAAACTTGTATGAGTGAGGCTATGGTGCTATGCATAGCACGGATGGCTAGTGTATTACGGCTCAATATGGTACTTTTTAAAATCCTAACGGTCGATCCGACCGTTCAATGTGATAACCATATGAATATGTACTTGCAAACTAAATTTTATATTTTTTCGAATTTTTTTTACTATTTTTTCAGATAGGTAGAATTTTGATGGTCCAGAATTTTCAAAAAACACTGATTTTTCTACCTATCTAAAAAAATAGTAAAAAAATTCAAAAAAATATAAAATTTAGTTTGCAAGTACATATTCATATGGATATCACATTGAACGGTCGGATCGACCGTTAGGATTTTAAAAAGTACCATATTGAGCCGTAGTACACTAGCCATTGGTGCTATGCATAGCACCATAGCCTCACTCAACTTGTATAATACCAATTTTTATTATTTTTGGAATTTTTATACTTTTTTTAATGATTGATGAAAGATAGCACAAAATCGGCCCTATTCATATGTAATTTAGCATAATTTACCGTATTTTATCATAATTTTACATAATTATTGTAATTTAACATAATTTAGTGTAATTCAGAGTAATTTAACATAATTTCAAATAATTTAGCATATTTTAGATATCAAAATCGTTGTGAAAAGTTTAATATGAAATCAATAATTATTTCATGATATTTATGAAAAATTGGATAAAAGAAAATTATTTTTTTATGTGATTGATACTTTTGAAATTTACAATATAGAACATATTTTTATTACTCTCTCAGTTATGTTTGTGCTAAGAGTGAAGAATATCACCTTTTCACCTATAAATTATATATAAATATAGAATAGATATTATATGAGCTGGGCTATGGTGAGTTGCGAAGTAAGATGTCATTTTTACTTCACGCTCATATTTTTATTTTGAAAATCTAAACGTCCGATCCGAACCGCTCAATATGTTCTCCATATTGAAATGTGCTTGGAGACCAAATTTTATAATTTTTGGAAGTTTTTTACTATTTATTAAGCCACTTTGAAAATCGCTGATCGAATGGTCCAGAATTTTTTACTGTTTTTTACTGTTCACCCGGATCTGAGATTTTCAAAGTGGCTTAATAAATAGTAAAAAAATTCCAAAAAATATAAAATTCGGTCTCCAAGCACATTTCAATATGGAGAACATGTTGAGCGGTTCGGATCGGTTGTTTAGATTTTTAAAATGGAGTATGAGCGTGAAGTAAAACGACGTTTTACTTCACAACTCACCATAGTCAATCTCATATTATATTCCTTTTATGGAATATCTTATTCCATCCGATTGGAATGAGATGAAACTACTAACGATTAAATTGTATCCGGATGGTCCCTATTTATTTTTGACACGTATTCCATATGTTTTTCATCCAATTTCACTTTATTCCGTCATCTTTTGAAAATAACAAGTAACACACATGATGTTATAATAATAGTATTGAGCATATGATATCAACAAAATATATTTTACCATAAATGTAAAATTAGACTACAATCATATATAAAAGGAATATATGATTGTGTTACATCTAGCATAAAAGGAAAATATGCTCAGCAAAATTATATTCACACAAAATATATTTTACCACAAAAAAAATCACAGCAATTAAAAAAAAAGGAGCCCGTACCGTGGACCGTGTGAACCACGGATTGAGCACGGATTTGGGTTGGCCGCAGAAAATCGGACCCGTTGAACCCGGCTTACCCGTCCAACCCGTGGACCGGGCGGGTTTGGACTGGCCCATCTTCAATGCACTAGTTCATAGCTACAGCCACTGAAATAATTGTCGTCCACTTAACCTTCTAGAAGAATTAAATTAAGTGCAACCGCATTATTAATTGCAGCATTTAAATTTCTGTTGAGCTAGCATCCGACATTTTTATTAATACCCTAAAACAAAACAAAAATATCAAATATGCCCTCACTTTGAAATTTTTTTAAAAAATGCCCTAACCGCCCAGGGGCTGGGCGGTCAGCTTTCCACCGAACCGCCCCCCCGTCGGGCGGTCCAAAAAAAAATCACCAAACCGCCCAACTGTGGGGCGGTCCACTATTTTTTTTTTTTTTTTTGATCAGATTCAAAATTCATTTTAGAGAAAATGGCTACATGGATTTTTGTGTTCTTTATATCAAAATAAAGGTATGAAAGTCTAGTTTTCAGATAATATAATTTCTCTATACAAAAATATTACAGATTGGTACAGATTTAGCGATTAATTGACAGAGGTCAGAATTCAGAAAAGCTGAAATTCCAGTGAGCAGTCCTATAATTTTGATCAGATTCAAAATTCATTTTAGGGAAAATGGCTACATGGATTTTTGTGTTCTTTATATCAAAATAAAGGTATGAAAGTCTAGTTTCCAGATAATATAATTTCTCTATACAAAAATATTACAGATTGGTAAAGTTTTAGCGATTAATTGACAGAAGTCAGAATTCAGAAAAGCTGAAATTCCAGTGAGCAGTCCTATAATTTTGATCAGATTCAAAATTCATTTTAGAGAAAATGGCTACATGGATTTTTATGTTCTTTATATCAAAATAAAGGTATGAAAGTCTAGTTTCCAGATAATATAATTTCTCTCTACAAAAATATTACAGATTGGTAAAGTTTTAGCGATTAATTGACAGAAGTCAGAATTCAGAAAAGCTGAAATTCTAGAGAATATCTTATATAACATTGATTTTTCAATTTATTGGCCCATATGAAAATAAATTCAAAAAATGATAATTTTTTATGTGCAAGTAGAAAATAATATTGATCGGATCTAAGCAAAAAAATTTTTTTTACATATAAGTTTATGATTTTTGTTAGATGAAAATTCAATATTTATACTAAGGGGTAATTTTAGACCACTTTTCGGAAAGCTTTTCGGAAAGCTTGTCAGAATTATTGGACTGCTCACTGAAATTTCAGCTTTTCCGAAAAGTGGTCAATAATTTTGATCAGATTCAAACTTCAATCGCGTGATATTCTATAAAATGAATTTAAGAAACAGAATATCTCTAGAGTTACGGATAGTAACAAACCTTTAAATATAATTTAGAAAACAATATAGTAATTAATTTAGACATATTAAAATTAATATGAAAATCCAGTACTTAGTATTTTCTTTTCCAATAAAAAGACTTTACCTAACAAAAGATAAGCAAATTATTAGAATTAAATGGACCATGTACAATTTACAATCTCCTTTTTTTTAGCATTAGATGATGATCAAAATTCTAAAATTACCCCTTAGTATAAATATTGAATTTTCATCAAACAAAAATCATAAACTTATATGTACATTTTTTTTTTTGCTTAGATTCGATCAATATTATTTTCTACTTGCACATAAAATATTATCATTTTTTGAATTTATTTTCATATGGGCCAATAAATTGAAAAATCAATGTTATATAAGATATTCTCTAGAATTTCAGCTTTTCTGAATTCTGACTTCTGTCAATTAATCGCTAAAACTGTACCAATCTGTAATATTTTTGTATAGAGAAATTATATTATCTGGAAACTAGACTTTCATACCTTTATTTTTATATAAAAAAAATAAACATCCATGTAGCCATTTTCTCTAAAATGAATTTTGAATCTGATCAAAATTATAGGACTGCTCACTGGAATTTCAGCTTTTCTGAATTTTGAGTTCTGTCAATTAATCGCTAAAACTGTACCAATCTGTAATATTTTTGTATATAGAAATTATATTATCTGGAAACTAGACTTTCATACATTTATTTTGATATAAAGAACACAAAAATCCATGTAGCAATTTTCTCTAAAATGAATTTTGAATCTGATCAAAATTATAGGACTGCTCACTGGAATTTCAGCTTTTCTGAATTCTGACATCTGTCAATTAATCGCTAAAAATGTACTAATCTGTAATATTTTTGTATAGAGAAATTATATTATCTGGAAACTAGACTTTAATACCTTTATTTTGATATAAAGAACACAAAAATCCATGTAGCCATTTTCTCTAAAATGAATTTTGAATCTGATCAAAATTATAGGACTGCTCACTGGAATTTCAGCTTTTCTGAATTCTGACCTCTGTCAATTAATCGCTAAAACTGTACCAATCTGTAATATTTTTGTATAGAGAAATTATATTATCTGGAAACTAGACTTTCATACCTTTATTTTGATATAAAGAACACAAAAATCCATGTAGCCATTTTCTCTAAAATGAATTTTGAATCTGATAAAAAAAAAAAAAAATAGTGGACCGCCCCACAGTTGGGCGGTTTGGTGATTTTTTTTTTTTTTTTGTTGGACCGCCCGACGGGGGGGGCGGTTCGGTAGAAAGCTGACCGCCCAGCCCCTGGGCGGTTAGGGCATTTTAAAAAAAAAATTTCAAAGTGAGGGCATATTTGATATTTTTGTTTTGTTTTAGGGTATTAATAAAAATGTCGGAGCTAGCATATATAATGAAGAAAATAATTAATGAGAAAGAGAACCGATATTTTTATTAATAACCTAAAAAAAAACAAATATCAATCTAACCCCGATCTGAAATTATTTTTAAATCTAACCAAAACGCTCATTTATTGGGCGGTCCACTCTGCCTAGCCAACCGCCCAATAATGGGGCGGTCCAGTGCCCCCCCTAACCGCCCTCCCATCGGGCAGTTAGTTTTATTTTTTTTTATTTTTTTACAAATATGTTAGGATATATTTTTTATTAAGATATATTTTTAGTAAGATAGATTTATAAGATATATATATATTTTTAGATATATTAAGATAATTTTTTTTTTGTAAATATCTTTTTATTAAGATATATTTTTATTAAGATATATATTTTTTTTATAGATATATTAAATATTTTTTTTTTGTAGATATCTTTTTATTAAGATATATTTATAACATATATGAAGATATATTAAGATATATATTTCTGATAAGTTTATATTATTTTTGTAAGATATATTTTTTCTATTGTAATTTTTATATGAAAATGATTTAATTTTTTTTTTATTGTAATTTTCGATAAAAATTGGTTGAGTTTAGATGCGTCGTTTGACGTTAGAACCGTCGATTCTTTTATAATAATTGTCGATTATACGGCTGTTGTATTGATTGTCGATTTGGCTAACGTGATAAACAACGGAAAATATGTAATCTAAATAGTAAGTCCACCAAAAAAATATCCAAACTACGTAATCTAAATGTCCGCAAATAAGATAAAACAGTCCAAACTGAATATACAATAGTAGAATAGCTATCAAACTACAAGAACAAAAAACCTAACGACGAGGACGAGGGCGATGACCAGAGAGATCCAACCTACGAGGTGGATGGCAGTCCCTGGGCGGCTGTACACGCCTCACGTGAACCTCCTCCTCCTGTACGGCTGTATCCGCCTCGGCCCATGGATCCTCCACCAGTGGGGGGATGGGCGGCATGGTAGGCACCTCCCATGGCTCCCAGGTCGATGGATACGTAGGCGGAGGAGGCGGTGTGCCAAATATAGCAGATACATAGGCATCTGCATACTGTGCTTCACTCCCACTGGCCTCATCGTCGTGCTGTCTGGCCTCCAGATATCATGGTATGTGGAGGCTCGGTCTCTCATCCCCAGCATCATCTCCCGTAAGGTCAGCCATAGTGAACTCCGGGGTGGCATATCGTGGAGGAGCTCCATCCTTAATGCAAACAGTGTTAGTTTCGCTAAAAAAAAAATAACTATTAAGTTGATTAAATAATTAATTTTTGCTACCTGGCCAACCTGGACCGGAACTCCATACTCATTGTAGTAAGCGTTCCACGCATTATTATTCAACACCCATTCGTGGAAGCCCCAACCTGATTCATCCACTGCATAATTGAAGAAAAATTAATGAGAATATATTTTTTACCGAGAAATGACTGTGTACAACAAAATCAAATTACCTGTAGGAGGTGGCGGCATCTCATCAGCGTAGATAGCAACTCTGGGCTGATCCGGATCTAATGGTGGGGGCTCTATCTCGTACCAGTTTATGTTCTCCCCACTGTCACGCAACATGCCAATGAGGCGCCTGTCAAAGCCAGAGTCCTCCACCATATGGGCACTGTGCTGGAGCATTGTACATCCCACTGCTCGCCAACCTTTTTTTGCCATGCACACCAAGCTGTGTGCCACTTCTCTAATACCGGTAAGAATCTGCACAAAGTGTTTTTTTTAATTATTTTAGGGAAAAATAAATTAACATTTAATGGTTTAAATATGTCAGTTTAGTAAGTAATTACCTGGCGAGCCTGGATCAGTCTGAACGACACAAAACCTCTCGACCCTGCACGAGAAAGCCTCCGTCGAAGGGTCTCACCCCAGTGGCCCGTAAGGTATACCGAGGGCATGCCCCACCTCTGGTACCAGACTAAGTACCTCAAGGTCCCAGGCCCTGCGCCCAGTGTGTCATCATTGGCTGTAGGAGGATGCCATATGTGAAAATTTGGAGACACTGCTCGGAGGTAATGATTCGCGTGACGCACTTTCCAGTCGACGTTGGGCTTATTGTGTTTCTTCCTGCAGTACATTTAAATTAAAAAAGAATGTTAATAACGTGCATAACTGAACAAGTAACGAAATATACAAGCAATTAAGTAATTTTAACTTAATTGTGCAGCTTGGTGGTCTCAGCCTATCCAAGGTCTGGGAACTGCGGGACAAATGCGTTCAGACCAAACTGTTGGGTCACGCGATCTGGCCACGTGTACTCAACAATCTAGTAACATACGCATGGCCCCCGATAAAACCAGAGATGTCTCTGCTCCAATGTCAGTCGACAAAGTGCTCCTTTCGTAGAACTCACGGAGGGGAACCAGTCGACACTACTCTCGTGCAACATCTGGAGCTGACTCCGGACATAGGAAATCCCCACAGTTCTCCTTTTGCCCGTGTTTTCGTACGTGTGGTGACTGCCCCATATGACACCGTACGCGGGACACCTCTTGGCATTCTCTCTCCTCAAGTATGGGACAAAAGACGGACGAACTGGCCGACATACCGGCAAATGAGACCACGACCATTGCTGGAGTAGAAGAAGTGGTCCGTGGATCTGCATGTTCTTTGCCTATATTTTGGACATGAGGTAAAAAAATTGGTGATTATTGAACCCTAATTATTGTAATACAAATTCTGAAATATTTGTGAAAACTTACCAAGCAAGCATGGCACAGGCTCTGGTATAAGTGGGCGATCACAGCTCCGCCCTAGTTCCAGTTCGATGGCTTCTCAATTTCTCTCAGCAGAGTGAGGAACATAATGGGAACCGCGTTACCGCTGAAGTCCACGAACATAACGCTGCCACAGAGATCCATCACAAAGGCCCTCACATACCTAAAAATAGAAAATAGTTAAGATAAATAATGATTTTCACTATTGAGTTATAACATATTTTTAAATTTCAAGATTTTAATGATTACCTCCTGACGGCCTCCAGATCAGTGGTCTTGGCTGTGATCCGATGCAGGAAGAAGTGATCGCGGAGCGATGCTAGGCTAATGCAGTACCCCGAATACCGAAACTCCTCATCATCCTTCCTCTTCTCCTTCTTCTACAGCGTCTTTGGATCCTCTACCCCCAGAAGCTCCCGTATCATCCCCACGTGAAGTGGACTGTCGGAGACACCGCTGATAGGCTCGCCATCGATCCGTAGACCCCATAAAGCGTTCACATCAGCTAAGGTCACGGTCATCTCACCAAAGGAAAGGTGAAACGAATGAGTCTCTGGTCGCCATCTCTCCGCGAGCCCGCTCATGAGAGCCTGGTCGATCTGACCCTGAGGCACGGTATCGAGCTGATACAATTCGAGATTCATAATGTACTGCTCCATCAAAGGATGACCGACGTACGGTATCCTGGAGGTGCGATGTCTCACGGTCAACATCGTCTCGTCCTGCATTTAACAATGATTTCAGTCTAAGCGACTTACTATACCATATTAAAAATCTGTAATTTGAACTAAATTGCATAAAAACTAATGTACCTCCATAGATGCGAGCGCGACCCGGTGCTAAACGTGTGGAATCCACATAAGAGGACTGAATGTATCAGCTGCATGTGTATCGTGGCCTGCACCGAGAGCATATGCACCAGATGCACTGGGAGCCTCCGTGCTAGACGAACTACCCCCCTCTCCATAGTATCTGGAGTGCACAATTTTCAAATAACTTAAATTTCACAATTTTAGATATAAAAAAGTATAATGTAGGAATTTTGAATCGAAACGCTAATTTTGTACCATAAATCCTAATTTATATCGCTAAAACCTAAACCCTAATTTAATTTTGTACCATAAATCCTTATTTATATCGCTAAACCGTAATTTAATTTCTAAACTAAATCCTCTAAATTAGGCCGTAATTTACAACGCCCTAATTTTCATTAATTCAATCGCGTCAGAAAAATCAACAACCCACACACGGTAGTTAACACCTCAATTTCTAAAATAAACCATGGAAACTAAACCATAAACCCTAATTTATAAACCCTAACTCCTAATTTTGTTCAATTCTATCTCGTCGGGAAAATCAGCAACCCGCACAATTTAACAATTAAATTTTTAAACTAAACCCTAAATCCTAATTAAACCGTAATTTAATTTCTAACCTAAACCCGCACAATTCAATCGCGTCGGGAAAATTAACAACCCGCACACGGTTAACACCTCAATTCCTACAAAAAATAAATTAATAAGTTACGATAACTTATCCGAAGACAATCGATCGAGAGAAAGAGAAGGTGGCCGAGAGAGAGAGAGGGGGTGGTGGTGGTGGCCAGCCGGATAGAGGGAGGGAGGCGGTGGCCAGCCGGCCGGGTGGAGTGGAGGGGAGGGGAGGGGAGGGAAGGGGAGGGGAGGGGAGGGGAGGGGCGTGACGGGGCAGGCTATTGCTAGGCGGCAGGGGGCGGGGGCTGGGCAGGCGGGGCTGGGGTAGAGGAGGGGGGGGGCGGTTAGGGCAGAGAGGGTGGGGGTGGGGGGTAGGTTTTATTAAAAAAATAAATAAATAAATAAAGCTAACCGCCCGATGGGGGGGGCGGTTAGAGGGGGGGGGCACTGGACCGCCCCATCATTGGGCGGTTGGCTAGGCAGAGTGGACCGCCCAATAAATGAGCGTTTTGGTTAGATTTGAAAATAATTTCAGATCGGAATTAGATTTGATATTTGTTTTTTTTTTTAGATTATTAATAAAAATATCAGGAAAGAGAAGAGACGAGAATTAGACACGAGGTACGGAGCACTCAAGTCTCAACATCTATATATATGTCACATAGTTTATTAATTAATTGAAAGTTACAAAATTAATTATACTTAAAACTGTTAATAGAGACCTACTGTTGGCTACCTACTGTTGGGCCCATTCCCTACTGTTGAGCTTTTTTGTGCTTGTGCAACACAGTAAAAATAACACATTTTTTTTATATATTTAAATAATATATATATAATATTTATAATTTTGTTTGTAATTAAAAAAGCTGCCGCTTCAGTTCCCTTAAATCTCCACCTGCCAAAGTGCCAACGCTTTAATTCCGAAATTTTTAAATATAGCACAGCTCCAAAAAAAATAAACCAAAACGGCACCGTTTCGTCACAATTCCAAAATTAGCACGGCCGCAGATCAGCTGAGCGGCCCCATTTACTGGGGACCGCAGATCAGCTGAGCGGCCCCTGAAATGGGGCCGCATATTGGCTGAGCGGCCCAGGGGGCCGCATATTGGCTGAGCGGCCCAGGGGGCCGCATATTGGCTGAGCGGCCCCAGGGGCCGCATATTGGCTGAGCGGCCCTCCCTTTTTTTTTTAATATCGGTGCTGTTATTTTTTTTTATGATTGTGTTATAAAAATAATTGTATTTGTATTGTAGTTTGAAATGTTGTTTAAATTTATGTATTTTGGTGCAAGTTATTTTAGAAATGTCGTTCGTTTGAAATATTTTATATACGTTGTGTGGTTCAAATATTTTTTTTGTACGAGGAGATAGTGATATAATGAACAAAATAAATAAATAACCAAAACAAATAATAAACTAACAAAAAAAATAAGAGACATAATATAACAAATAAATCCAGTATCTGACATAGTCTACGAATATAATTAAAACTAAATAAACATCCAGTCCATTGGTACGGCTCTCAGCCTACGAATATAATTAACTACCTCGTGCATCTCGAGCAGCTCTGTTCTGTCTTTCCATTGTATCTCGGCCGGCTTGGTGTCCTCTTCTCCTACGATGTAGTACATCCATCCACATCGGAATCCTGTTGTGTTTTCTTCTGCCCAAAGAAATATTTTTATCTTCTGGAACAAGTACAGGGCCCTCGTTTGCAGGCCATTCCGACTGATTTTCATAGACATGCCATTCAGCACTCCATGTGTTGATCAGTGTCCGGATGTGGTAGTAGTGACTAACAAAGCAGCCAGGGTCGATGCCTCGGAGACGGCACACAGACACAACATGAGAACACGGTATTCTGTCCAATTGAGGCTTTTGGCATGTGCATTCCACCGTGTGATCATCCCTGATGTGAACCGTGTATTTGAAATTAGCCTTGGTAAACCGGCCAGAATCGTCAGGTATGTAAGAGTGAACTCTCTCTTGTGTAGAGGTTACCTCGAACTCGTTGTTGTGGCCAAACCCCCCAAGCGTCTTCATAGTATTGGACCTCTCGAACCGGTGGTTAATAAGCTAAGAAAAATTAAAAAATAATGAAGAAGTCAGATCTTTTTAACAAAGTTACTAAAAAATTATGAAAAAAAAACTATAAATAAAAGTACCTCATGCACACGACACGAGAACTGTTGACCAAGACTGGCTTCATTTAGCGCTTTGGCCCTTCTTTGCGCAAACCATGTGAGACATTTGTAAAATGTGTCTTCAATTATTGCTGCCACCGGTAACCTACGAGATGACCTGAAAACATTATTTAGCGACTCGGAACCGTTTGTAGTCATAATTCCCCAACGGTAACCGCCGTCCAGTGCTTGGAATATCTTCCATGGTTTCGGACACTCGTTCTCGTCTTGATCCAAATACTTACCCACACCGTCCAGCCAATTGAGAGCGCGGTCACATACATCCCCCATTGCTTGCATTCCTTGCTCGTATCTCCTCATCTTTCTCTTAGCCACACATATCCTAAAAAACTTGATTGCCGCCTCACTACAACCGTTCTTCTTCATGTTCTCGGCTATGTGAGTAGCACAAAGACGGTGAACACATTGATCCTCATCCTCATCGTTCCACCCCAAATCATCTTGTCTGAACACCTTCTTTATACCTTTGCCCCTATCAGTTATTACACACATGAATCTGGAGCGAATTACATTGCGGCGCAACCATTTCATGAACCACGCACAATCTTCGAAACTCTCTGATTCTACCAGTGAAAAAGCCAACGGGAGAAGCTGGTTTTTCTGCATCGTACCCGGTTGCAATCAACAACTTGCCTGTATTAAAATAATCAAATTAAGTAAAGATAAAAAAATCAAATTAAGTAAAGATAAAAAAAACTTAGTTACCTTTGTACCGGCCTGACAGAAAACATGCATCAACGGTGATGACTGGTCTGATGTGTTGAAAAGCTGCAATGCACGGTCCAAATGCCCAAGCCGCCCTATGGAAATACCTCCATGGTCCTGGTTCACCGGTGGGAAATGAGGTCACCTCAAACAATGTTTCTGTCAATAAATTAAAAAAATAAGTTCAATTGTTGATTTTATTACAATGACGTAAAAAAAATAAGTGTCAATTTAGTACCTGGGTTCTTTCTCTTGATTGCCTCCAACAACGGAACTATAAGAGAGTACGACCCCTCCCAACTACCAAACTGGCGGGCAATTGCCAACTCACGGCCACGCCACAGTTTGTTGTACGCCGGTATCTGACCGTTGTATCTTTCAGCAACAGCGATCCTTACTGTGTTGATACTCAAATCAACGTCGTTCCTCATGTGAGCCGATATGCAATCGGCAACCATACTAGCCGACAACTGTGCATGATCAATTCTTGTCGCATCCGCGTGACATGAATGTTGTGTTGGGCACTTCGAAATACGCCATTGTGTACCGTAACCAGTGGCCTTTGCGAGTATGTACCAGCCACACCTACTGTCACTGCACTTGAACCTCATTCTGGTGGTATTACTATGCGTATTCCTTATCTCTTTGTTGCAAACTATGTGAAACCTGGCAATTGCGCTCTTCATGGCCTCTTTTGAGTCATATATTTGACCCTCAGACAGTTCATTCTCAAACACTTCCCTCCTTCCAAACAAACTCGAATTTGCGGGCTGAAACCCTGATGTGTCATTGAAAGCTGAACACGGGTGCTGAAACCCGCGATCCATTATCCGAAAACCACTATCCATTACGAAAGTCCTCGGCCGTCCAAGCACAGGCCCGGTATCTTCTTCGTCACTATGATCGCCCGTACCCTCAGGATTGTCATCACCCCAATTTTCCTCTGCCTCTTGTAATTCTGAATCCTCTGATTCAGCACTTTCATCTGGATCACAAGATTGACCCCAATGAGCGCTCCGACTAGATGAAGGCTGGTCGGTCCGGGTGGGGGCCCGACGGGAGGGCCGACTACTGGACGGTCGATCTCTCTGAACTGGGGCTCGACTACTGGACGGTTGGTCAATTTGGACAGGGGCCGGACTAGAGCCGGATGAGTTACCCCGACCCCGACCCTGAATTAACCTCATAGCTGGGTTGGTACGCCGGACTCTAGTAACCTCCACATATAGATCGATTATCTTGTATGTACCCCCAGAAAAACTCATAGTTTGGTTGTACAATACCTGCCAGACTCCCTCATTCTGGATTGGAAAGAGTTGGAACCAGGTTTGTGCTGAACTAGTCGGCATACTAATCTTGGCCTCAATTTTAAGGTCATACTGGCCCTGATCCAATCCCAAGTTCTGACATATACTCGATTTAAGCCCCACATAATCAGTACCCGGTAAAACCGGAATCACAGTAACAGGTCCGATACTATAATAAACCCCATTAGGACCTGTTAGAACATCACCACCAGTATAAATTGATACCATAAGAGCCATTTTGAATCCAATACACAAGAAACCTAAAATTAAAAATTAACTAAATTAATTATTAATCTACTGAAAATAAAAAAAATGAAAAAAAAAAAGAGAAAAAAACTTACAGGAGAAGCTCTTGTCCAGGAGAGAGAGGGGATCAGAGTGTGAAATGAATTTCTCTCTCCTGGATCGGAATAAGAAGGGAAGGGGCCGCTCAGCCAATATGCGGCCCCCTGGGCCGCTCAGCCAATATGCGGCCCCATTTCAGGGGCCGCTCAGCTGATCTGCGGTCCCCAGTAAATGGGGCCGCTCAGCTGATCTGCGGCCGTGCTAATTTTGGAATTGTGACGAAACGGTGCCGTTTTGGTTTATTTTTTTTGGAGCTGTGCTATATTTAAAAATTTCGGGCTTTAATTAGTTTCCTTATTTTGATTGAAAGCAAATATATATATTCATCTTGCCACAACTCTCTATATATCTCTTGATGCTCCTTCACATAACTTAATTTCTCAAATCGGGAGAAAATTCTTATAAATATTAATTAATATGACATCGATCTTTACTAACCAAAAGTAATAATAAATAAAATAATTGAGCTTTGTTGTTCATAGCTACAGCCACTGAAATAATTGTCGTCCACTTAACCTTCTAGAAGAATTAAATTAAGTGCAACCGCATTATTAATTGCAGCATTTAAATTTCTGTTGAGCTACATCAGCATATATAATGAAGAAAATAATTAATGAGAAAGAGAAGCGACGAGAATTAGACACGAGGTACGGTCTGGAGCACTCAAGTCTCAACATCTATATCTATCTATATATATATATATATATATATATATATATATATATATATATATATATATATGTCACATAGTTTATTAATTAATTGAAACTTACAAAATTAATTATACTTAAAACTGTTAATAGAGACCTACTGTTGGGCCCATTCCCTTTCATTTTCATATCTGTATCCCCTTAAATTGCTACTACCAATAAATTAGGTATATTTTGTGAAGGCAGAGGAAAATCTACGTAGCCTATTATCCACCTTGCCTCGTACCGTACCAACTTCCAAATTTTCCAAGGACAAAACCTGATTTCACAAATCTGCATTTTAATATATAGTATTGAGGTTTCAAATTTTAAAGCTCTAACAAACCGGTTTAAGTTATTTATGTTTGATTCAAGTCTAAATTTTTAATGTATAATTTTAAAAGCTAGTAAGAAATAGTGTCGATTAAACAAATTAAATAGTTGCTAACGGTAGGGCATAAGGGGGGCTAACTCTTAATCCACCTAATGAGATGGATTAAACTTATTAGAGGCCTAAATTTAAATTGACGACCTAATATACATCTGTATATGGTAGAATAATTGAGGCCTAAACCTCTTATTTCATAATTTTGGCCTCAATTAATTAAATAATGAGATATGAATAGATACGAACAATTATATATGAGAAATTAACTTGTAACAATTCAAACGATAAATTAATACCAACAATATATAGCTTTCACATATTTCACACAATAAATTCCAACGGCAACTTCCATAAAATTGAATTTCTACTTTTTAATGATGAGTTTGTTGACAAAAATGAGAAGCTAAACTATGTAAGGCCGAGGAAAATCTAGGTAGCCTCTTATCCACCTTAATTGCCTCGTACCAACTTCCAAATTTTCCAAAGGAGAAAACTTGATTTGAGACATCTGCATTTTATTTGTATTTGATTGAGGTTTAAAATTTTGAAGGTCCAACAGACCGATTTAAGTTATTTATATTTGATTGAGGTTTAAAATTTTAATGTATAAATATAAAAGCTATCAAGAAATAGTATTGACTAAAGAAAAGAGTAGATAAAAAAAATTAAATAGTCGCTGACGAGAGGGCATAAGGGGTACTAACTCTTAATCCACCTAATGAAATGGATTAAATTCAGAGATCTAATTTTAAATTAACTTATAATCAGACTGGTCTAATAAATCTGCATTTAGTATAATAACTAAGGTCTAACCTCTTACTTCATAATTTTAGCCTCAATCAATTAAATAATGAGATATGTATAGATGCGAACAATTATGAGAAATTTAGTTGTAACAATTCAAACGATAAATTAATGCCAACAATATATACCTTTCACATAATTCAAACAATAAATTCCAACGGCAACTTCTATAAATTAAATTGAAATTTTACTTTTCAATAATGAGTTTGTTGACAAAAATGAGAAGCCAAACTATGTAAGGGTGCACGAGGAGTTTTGTAATGAAGGTAACACATTATTACGAAGTCGATGTTTCTCATACATGATTGGAATTTTATTGTCAGTAACATTTTGGCCGGCAACAGCCACCAGGACCGGATCTGAAAAATTATCCGGGCAACAAGTGTAAGGATAACACTTTAAACTCGACAACTCTTCCATTTTGAATTCCGATTTGCAAAATTATCTGCTACGTATAATCCGGATACGGATAGTAAGCAAATTTGAACCGAATAATCCGGATTGGTTTACACCTCTAAATTCAATGGAAATAATATGTAGACCTAATTATTGGAGTTATCTTTTCCGGAAAAACCCTCGCACCACTTAGGGCGTGTTTCATAACACCACGAGGCAGAGGGAAGGAATGAAAAGGGAAGAAAAGAAGAAATCAGCAAAGAGTTTATTCTCTCTACATTTGAATTTGGAGGTGACAAAATTCAACAATTTTTACAACGATTTCACCATTCTCCCCTCCGCTCCCCTTTTGCCCGTCTCCAAATTTTCTCTTCTGGAACAAGTGAACGATCTCAGTCAAGTCAGGTCGGGTGACTTCTCAACTACCTCCCATCCCCCTCCCTTCCCTTTCCTTTAATGATCGAGTTCTAGAGTAGACCCTTAGTGGCCCTTAAAGATCCCAAGTAAGAAAGCTTGCGAAAAGCTTTAATCTTTCGCTCGAATGTTGGATTTTGTTTTTTTACTGTGTTGTGATAGAGAGGAAGAGAGAACTAACAAAGTGAGGCCCCTTGTCAGTCCCTTAAAGACCTAACATATCTCCTCTTTTCAAACCATTCAAATGCTTGGTTGTGTCCAGTGTTTGATGTGTAGTCCCTAACGACACCTATAGGGGGTTAAATAGGGAGTTTTAAAGACTCTTAGATGTTTTTCGATTAAACCCTCTAAACTAACAGTCAAATAAGCGTGTACAAATAAAGTAAATAGAGTAGAGTTTAGAAAAATTTGACACGCAAGATGATAATGAAGTTCTGGCGTCTTTGAGGTAGAGCAACCTCGTTGGCGCCCCTTTCATATTATCCAAAAAGAAAAGATACAACTCGTGATCATTAGCTCAACTATGGTGGAAAGTCACGGCCTAACTCGTGTACAAGGTGAGCCTAGAACCTCGAGCTTGAGAGTCCCTTGGGATTGTCACACAGCTATGGATTTATGTGAGCGGAAATGCTCGAGCTAGTGTACCCCTTTGTGCCCTACAAGCGGATGCACTAGCTAGGATGTAAAAGCTCTAAAACTAAATCCTAGATACTAAACTATATCTCCTAAAAGATAAGTCGAGTGAATTTGAGAGTGTTGAGAAGATATTGAAGTTTAAGCTCACTCAACAATGGAAGCTTTCAAGATTTCACAATAAATATTTTTTTAATGTGGGAGGCGGCTAGCTTGACAAATCTAAAGTGGGCTAACTCTTTTTATAATGGGGACTCCAGATTTCCCAGATCCATTCTAACAGAAGCGATCCGTTATAACGGAGTGTACGAATATTGAAATAAGGATTTCCGTAATTTAATTAAATTGATATTAACCGTTCTGAATGTCTATGTCCGTTCAGGACGGTTAGTACAATTTAAACTTGATAAGTGTTCCAACGGATGTCATCCGTCCTAAACGGAACCAAACTGGAACTCTCTATTGTAATTCAGTTTAATTCGTTCCGTACAATTTGGTTCCGTTCATAACGGATGCTCCAGAAATCAACAATCCTCAAATATACTTTACTTAACTACTTAATTATTACAAATCTATAGCTTCGTAAAGTTTTGTTGACTTTTTAGGTTATTCAAATGAATATTGTAATTCAGCCATTCATGAACCTTGGTTCTTCATTATAAGTCTTGTAGTTAAAACCCTGAACTCATCTTTGGTTCTTCATTATAGATCTTGTAATTAAAATCTTGAACCTACAAACTGATTTAATCATGTAATGGTTAAATTCAATTAATGTATGTTTTGTAAATTTAGTCAAACAAAATATTAGAAGATTGCATACAACTAACATGATGAGCCGTGTAGGGGCTTGATAGAGTAGGTTCCTCGTGGACCATTCCACTCACAGCTTAATTTTAGTCATTGGGTTTGGATAGAGTAGGTTGCCCGTGGACCATTCCACTCGCAGCTTGGTGTATATAGTTTAAGTCAGCTAGAACATGTTCAGCTATCTCCTTGAACCAGCAAAATTTCTGTTGTTTGGCTGATTGATGGCCCTACTTGTGAAGCCTTTAGTTTGCGCACCCAGTTTGAGCACCCAGTTGTCTAGGTTAAATGCTAGGGGTACCCCATGCCATGTGGCACCAATTAGAGCCTTCTATTTTGTAAAAATCATATCAATTCAACCATCATGAGTTAGGAGGGATATGTTATATCAAAATTTATGATTTCTCATGTAGAATTTAATCATAAATTTTATTTTGTGGAATTTACCTCCTATTTGGTGGTTTTGTACCAAATTAAAATATGGTTGAAATTTTAATTGATCAATTTTTTAACGACCGTTCTTGTTTGTATCAGGAACGACTCTTTATTAACAATCGTTCCTAATACTCTTTCAAGGTGGGCTATTTATTAACAACTGTTTATGTTTGTATCAGTATCATTCTTTAACCAAAACCGATCCTGATAGGGCGATACTATTTGTACATTCTCCGCTAGTGATATATACTTTCCATTTATATGGTTATTGAAACTTTCAAATGCTAACCGACAACAAACTTTGATACAGGTAAATATAATTCTCCAAATATTTTGCGTTTAAAATTAGTGCTTCACATCTACATGAAAGCACCTCTAGGCCTGCTGTGTTTATAGATCTACTTGAAATCTATATGCAAAGAGCTGAAACCACCTTTATGTCTCTCTTTTGTGAAAACGAGACCAAAAGCAACATGATTAGCAAATATAATGTATAGATGGCTTCTTTTGATGCATTAGCAAATACTAAACCATTGAGGAATCAAATTTCTAGCACAACCAATAATATTATTCAGCAAATATAATTTTACATGATAAATTCCAAAGCAAAGACATTTATTGATAATCTAATTATAATTCGACAACTATGACAATCAATGTAAAATTTCATCAAAATAAAGAAATTAAATATATTGACCATGTAGTTTGATGAAACCAGAAAATGATGGAGATCAGTTGCACTAATTTGAAGTACCTCAACATGGCCAATATATCTAGGGGGTTATTTCTTTTATTATGATAAAAATATATCACGTTGATTGCCATATTTATTAAACATATTTTAAATATAACCGCATAATTAATACAATTAAAGTCAAATTTTATAATAGCTTAAAGCTGTAGTATTAGGCTCCTTTGAGAGGTCGGTCTTGTAATAATCAGGAATAAGAAATTCCTGGTACAGTGGAGGATTCTCATCAGATAATAGCAATTTCAGAGGGCCAAAAGGTTTCCCAGAATCGGGATCTGGAGCAAAAAAGACTGGAACCGAGATCCTGGGTCCTCTTTTGCTTGCTAAAACTTGGTGCTCAGCGCTCCTGAACTTGTCATTGGTAAAACACTATTTACACAAAACACAAAAAATATATATTGATTAATTAGAAAAGATCAAATTTATCCAAAATAACCACCTGGTATTTGCACTTTGCTTTTTGCGAGTTCATATATATTACTATAATATAATTATTATATTAAATAATTAATGAATTCAGATGTTGAACAAATAAAGTAGCCTACTTAATTTATTTGTAGAGCTACAAGATATATATATGCATACTTTTGTACCAGTTTGAGAGAAGATAATTATGATTTATATGCACCTTAAGAAGATCACCAATAATGACAACCAAAGCCCCATGAACAGGCATGACATCAACCAAATAGCCATCATGGAGCACTTGAAGGCCACCGAGATCATCTTGGAGGAGTACCGTGATGAAGGATTTATCGGTGTGCATGCGAATACCCATTGTCAGCTCCGGCTCTGGACAAGGGGGATAGTAATGGGAAACCACAGTTTGCCTGTTTGCGTAGTTCATACTTATCATGTAGTCTGGAGGCAAGCCTAGTGCCACTGATAGGAACTCGTACAATATTTCTGCAACTCGAGAAATCCCTTCTTTGTACTTCATAATTGCCTCCCTGAAATAAAACCATCATTGCCGATGACCAGGATGGTCGATATTACTACAGTTATATATATATATATATATATATGAGTAGAACTAAGGTGTTCTTAAGCTCACCAAGTCCTTTGTGAGCTTAACTCAAAAACCTATCGGATTGACTTCAAACGACATATCCAAACCGTTGAAACCGTTCTACTTCACGAGTGATGTATTTACATGTCAAATTTATAATTTTTCGAACTAGTTTAGTGTGAAGTCAAGCAGTCAAAAAATGATAAAAAATGAACGCATTAAAATTAACTTATAAATCATATTTTTTTGACCGCTTGACTTCATACTAAACTAGTTCAAAAATTTAAAAATTTGACATGTAAACGCATCACTCATGAAGTAGAACGGTTTCAACGGTTTGGATACGTTGTTTGAAGTCAATCCGATAGGTTTTTGAGTTAAACTCACCAAGGGGCTTGGTGAGCTTAAGAGCACCTTAGTTTTACTCTATATATATATATATATATATTGTATGTCATGAATCAAATGATGCCATGTCTGATGTCCGGCTCTAAATTGTTAGCATTACATGTTGTACTGTTAAAAGAAGAAATAGCATCCTTTTAAATATCTATACTTATCACATCAAGAGTTTTTCTCTTTGTTACTGGGGCTGAAATACTAATTTCATGACTTAAGAAATTTCCTGTACCAACTAAGTATGTACCAGAAACATAACTAGAATTAGAAAAACAAAAAGAAAAGAAGCATATGAAAGATTTGAATTTGTATACATTTCTCTTGGATTGTAAGAAGTTTTTACCTGCATACCAGTGGTATATCAGCAGGATCCAGCAATCCGTCAAACTTACAAACAAGCGAGTCATTCCACATTGCTGCACCCGACTGTAATTGGTTGGAGACAAACCTCACATTGTTGGAAAAATCGTTGCTGTAGAGCTTCTTCTTCACTTCCTGATTTCCCTCATGAAACTCTTGTACTTTTTCGATGACATTATCTAACTCATCTTTCGCCATCCCATGATTCACCACCTGGAAAACGCCCCATGAAGCTGATGCTTGCAGTACCTATTGGAACAATGTTACAGTGTGCCCAGCAATATATATGCAATGGTCACTACCTAATATATATATGGCAGCTGACACAACAGTACACAAAAGTGGTATATAGGATCATTTATTACTATATATTATGGTGTCGTTCGTACCTCTTGAACAATCCGTTTATAGGAAGCTTCATCTTTGTCGATTGATTCAAGGTCTATGATAGGAACTTGGAGGCCGGTAACAGGTGCCCCTAAGGAGACTTCTTGACGATTAAGAAATAATTTGGGAATCTTGCTTATGCCAGAGTCGACGAGGCCTTTCACACCTGTTTTTCTCTCATATAATTCCTCAAAATCTTTCGGATCAGAACTGTTTGTTTGAATGGAGCTACTTTCATATGTTGGTGGTGCCATATTGTTAGAGCTGAAGAGCCTTGTGAGAACTATGTACTTGGGGATTGAATTTATAGTTGCCACCAGGAGAAATTGTAGTTAGTTTAACTTGATCCCGTGACATAAAAAAGTAATATGACATGGCTAATTTATTATGATTCCATCACGTTACGTAATATGATATAATATGATATGACTAATATTTTTTTACATAAAGTGATGTAGTGTTTTGCAAACGGGCACGGGCGGGCGGGCACGGGCAAAACCCGGGACGGGTCACGGCATTGCGGGTCACGGGCAACGCGGGTCACGGGCGACACGGGACGGGTTAGCACGGGTATTTTTTTGAAAAATTCTACCCGGCCCCTCTCAAACCCCCCGGGCAACACGGGTCATGAGCAACACGAGTCACGGTGTTGATTTTTAGACTCTCATATATATGAGTATTTGTGAGATTGGAAGAAAATATGTGAAAACAGTAATGAAAAGTGAAGTAATTTCATTCAGTCTTCTTTTGTACATAGTAGTATCGCTATTTGTATTACAGAGGCTAATATAGCCGTTATTGTACCGTTGGTACTTTTTGCCTTTTTCTAAATATTAAAAGAACATATGATTTTCCTTAATTTAATCATAGCCGCTTGATCGCTGATGAACGACTGAGATCAATCCTTCAATTCTTTATTATTTTCAACACTCCCCCTCAAGCTAGGAATGTAAATATCGTACAATCCTAGCTTGCTTGTGATGTTTTTCGAATGGACTCGAGTCCAATTCTTTGATGAGGATATTGGCAAGTTGCTCCTCACTTCGCATGAATTTGAGTTTCGATTTTGGCTTGATCATTTTCCATGCCCGGAGGTATTGCATCGTCTCTAAGATGCATGGTTGCATCATCCTTGATGTTCTTCGTACATATTAATTATTCCTCCCCCTCATTGTTATCATTATATATATTATATGTATTTAAGAAAAAAAACATTAGTTTCAACAATTATTTACCGTAATAGAAGATAAAATTCTAACATTTTTTCTTTTCTTTTTAGGTAATTGTACAATTACCCATATCATGTATCATTTTTGAGAGCTTTTAGCTCCTCGTATTGGTGTTGGTATTTCTTCCATTTGGTCATTTGTTTCAATTTCATAATTTTCTAATTGTACATGCTTTTGTACAATTTTTTTATGAGGTATTACCAACACAATTTGATATAGGTTCTCCCCCTCCCCCCCCCCTTTTTTTTTTTTTTTGGTTTTTTTTTTGTGTTATGGTGACCTTTCGGGTAGAAAGGCTATTAGTTTTTGTTATGGTAGCCGAACTCCAGCTCTTGGTTATGGTGGCTCTAGTAACTCTATGGTTCTAGTAGCTCTTGTTTTGGTGGCTCTAGTAGCTCTACGGCTCTAGTAGCTCTTTTTTTTTTTGTGTGGCTCTAGTAGCTCTACGGCTCTAGTAGCTCTTTTTTTTGTGTGGCTCTAGTAGCTCTACGGCTCTAGTAGCTCTTGTTATGGTGACCGAAACCTTTCGGCTCTCGGTTATGGTGGCCTTTCGGCTCTTGTTTTTGTTGGCCTCTCGGCTAGAGAGGTATGGTGGCCTTTCGGCTCTTGGTTATCTCGGTATGAATTAATGGATACCGGCTTTTGTGTTACGGTGGCCTTTTGGCTTTTGGTATTGGTGACCAAAACCTAATACACTTGATTTTAAGATAGTTTGTAAAAATAATTATTTTCAAATTCGGTACCATCATTGAATCTAAATATTTACCATCATTGAATCTAAATATTTAATTCATGCATTAAATTGGATTTATAGTAAATTAATAATTTGTACAAATCATTACAATTAATATAGTTGTTTATAGGAAAATTAGAGGGTTTTTTATAGAAGGGATGTTCAACAATCTTGTGCCATATTTTTCTCATAGTTTTTTTTTTTTTTTTTTTTTGTACAAATTTGTTTTCTTATTATTATTATTTTTTTTAAAGTACATAAAGTCCATTGTCTAAAAAACTTCATGTATTAATTTATGCATTAAGTTTGAGAAAATATTAATTTTCAATTTTGATTCATAAAAAATAATAATTAAAAAATTCAAATTTACCAAAAAACGAAAAAAAAAGAAAAAGAAAAAGAGAACTTCAAATTTTAGAAATATCATGTAATGTGATTGTATTGTAGAAACATAATTATTATATCGTTTAATATGTGTTGATACAATTGAAACGAAAAGTAAGTTTTGAAATTTTACAATTAAAATGTTGAAATTTATGAAAATCATAAAATGAAATATTTGAAATAATTTCTTAATTGAAAGTAAATTTTATAAGAATGAGTATTTGTATTTATCTATTGTATTGGTGCTTTAATTCTATTGGTTATAAACACACTTTGGTCTAGGTATAGGTTATAGAGTAAATTTTTGTTCCTAAGAATATAATCTGTAGCACCATTATCAATTATTAATTTTTTCATATAAAGAAAATTTAATTGAATTTAAAGCAATACCGCATTTTTGAGCTATCTTGTTGAGTCAGCAACACAATTAGTCGCTTAATAGCCTGCCTCATTTGCTCTTGATTTTCTTAAACCGGGTTATTGTGACCCGCTACACCATTTCTTTCTATTTCTCTCTTGAGGAGGTTTTTATTTTTACTGAAAAACTTTGGAGATATGTTGGATCACATGTTTCCTTTTTTCTCCGCCCCCTTTTCTTTTCCATCTCCACCACATTTTTCCTTTGTTTTCCCCGCCTTCTGTCTCGCACTGCTCGAATGACAACGAACTTGGCAGCGATTGCCTGAGCCCACTGGTTCTTGGTCCCCTCCAACATCAGCATCGATCCGTCCTGCTATAGACCACCTAGAGCGGCTTGGCTCGAGTCGAAGATGCGGTAGATTGTCGAACCTAGGGTTTTTGTTTTTTGAGGCAGAGTGTCGCCCCTGTACCGCTGAGCGAGTGCATTGTAGCGGCTTTGTTTATCCTTGGTGAAGTGTTTTGGCTTACGGCTCTTGGTTAGCTTTTCTATACCAACTTACTGATTTTACTGGTACAGAGGTTTTTTTTTTATTGGGGTTCTTTACTGGTTCAGACAGGGGTTTCCATTTTTTTTCTCTTTTCCTTAACGGATTTTGATCCGTAATCAGTACTGATTTTCACCTTTTTGTGGGTTCTAATCCGATTTCTTTTCCCCTTCTTAGTTTTTGTTTGTTTTTCACCCCAATTTTTTTCATGTTTTTTCCTTTTTACCTTGCTGAGCGGATTGAGGGATGAGACCCCTTTCCTTGCCCTTGTACTAGCCGTGCCGGTACCTGTACCAGCTTCTTGCTGTAGCGGGTTTGGGTATTCTCCCTCTCGCTTGCACTTTGCTTTTCTCCTCTTGCTCCTTTTCTTGTCACTGGGCTTCTCCCATTGAGAGGCGAGTCTGAGGTCTAAGTTCTGAGGATGTCAATGCGGTTGTTTTTTTTTTTTTTGTTTGATTCTTCGACTCTGTGGCTGAAGACTTTCTCTTGGTTGGAGCAGGTTTGGATTTGAGCTACTGCGCCAGACCACTTCCCTCTTTTTTGTTATTCTCTTGTTGATTGCTGGTGTTAGCTACACTGTTAGCTTGGGTGCCCCGTTTCTCTTGTTGAATCTCTTGTTTCAGTCTTGATATGTGGGAGGTTTTTTTGTTTTTATGGTATAAATCTGATAAGATCAGATTTGTTTTGTTTTGTTTTGGTTTATGGTTTTTGTATGTACAGTTTTCTTGGTATTATGGGGTTTATTGGGTTATTGGTGGGTTTGTTGGGATCTGATGGCTTTGGTTTTGCTCTATCTCATGTGATGAGCTCTAGTTTATCTCGGCCACTAAGAGCCAATATAACGGAATTGAGCCTTGATGGGTTTTTTTTAGCATAGATGGTGCTGCAGTTCTTCGTTAGCTGCAGTTTGTTATTTGCGTAATTGAGACATTATTAGATATCCCGCTCTGATACCATGTTGATTTTTAGACTCTCATATATATGAGTATTTGTGAGATTGGAAGAAAATATGTGAAAACAGTAATGAAAAGTGAAGTAATTTCATTCAGTCTTCTTTTGTACATAGTAGTATCGCTATTTATATTACAGAGGCTAATATAGCCGTTATTGTACCGTTGGTACTTTTTGCCTTTTTCTAAATATTAAAAGAACATATGATTTTCCTTAATTTAATCATAGCCGCTTGATCGCTGATGAACGACTGAGATCAATCCTTCAATTCTTTATTATTTTCAACACACGGGTAAGCGGGTTTAGGTCCGGATAGCACGGGTCTGGTCCGGGCAGGTTTTTTTTTTTTTTTTTTTTTTTTTTAGGCTGCTGTTTTTTTTCTTCTGTTTTTTAGGCTGCTCCGCTGCTGTTTTTTTTTTTTTCTGTTTTTGTTTTTGTTTTATTTTTAAACCAATAAAATACAAATCAAAATTCATTTAATATGATTGCATATTTGAATGAATTTTTGTGATACTAAAATCAAAATCAAAGTTACGAATTATTTAAAACAATATTGCTTAAATCAATTACTTTAAATTTTGAACAATAAAATCCGAATTTGAAAAATAAAATCTAACCTATTCAAAAATGAATCTAATTACTTAACATATTCAAAAAATAAATATAACATACTTATTTAACCTATTAAAAATAAATCCGAATTTGAAAAATAAAATCTAACCTATTCAAAAATAAATCTAATAGCTTAAATTTTAAATTATTCTAGGAAAAACAAATATAATTACTCTACAAAACTCAAAAAAAAAAACTAAAAAAACTAAAAAGAGGTCCGGGTAGGTAGGGGTCTGCGGGGGGGGGGGGGGGGGGGGGGGGGGGGGGGGGGGGCTGGGAACTTGGGGGGAAATAAAATTCGAATTTCAAAAAAAAAAAAAAAGAAAGAAGAGTACAGGGGTTCAGGTTCGGGTTCGGGTACGGGTAGGCGGGCACGGGTTTGCGGGTACGGGTTTGAAACGGTACGGGTATCACGGGTAAATTTTTAAAAAACCCATACCCTACCCTTCTCAACCCGTACCAGTTTAACCCGTGAACCCGTGCACGGGCACGGGTCCCGGGCGAGCCGGGTCGGATCTGACCCATGGAGGTATTTTCAAAACACTAAAGTGATGTGACGTAATTAAAATGGCAGAGGACACTCATGCTCACAATTACATTTAACCATATTTTTTCTGATTGTAAGTTAGTGGGATCTAAAAATGTGAAAAAAAATTGGAAAAATATTTTAAAGTGAAGGACAATTATTGAGAAAATTATTTTGCATACTTCGTAAAAAATGTTCATAGTAATTTTTTAACGCTTACTAAATAATGTTTTCTTACCAGATTCTTCCTGGAAAATTAAAATGGTGAAACTTTTTTTTGAAAATATATTTGTTTTAAAATATTCCAAGAGAAGTCCAATTATATATAGTATAAATCTTGAATAGATCGGAACAGTATATTTACCATGGCGCTATCTACGTTTTCATACCTTACAGACATGTGCACAGCGGATAAGAAATCATGAACGAAACACACTCATCATACGGAATAATCAGCAGAAAACCAAAAAAAATGTAAAGAAAGGGAATTTTTTTTCTTTTTTCACACGGTCACGAGCTGCAGGCGCTGTCTCGCATCACTGGTACACAAAACGCGACTATAAACTAATATTATATACGGATAAGAAAAAATTACACATTAACAGTGTGTAATAGGATGAGACGCTTGCGCGACAAAAGCTCACACATACCCACACGGTTCACTAGTAACGGACCGTGTCTGAAAGTCACCAACTCTTATTTTTTTTTTAAGATTAGCGGAGAACCGCTAACAATTATATTAATAAAAAAGGTTAAAAGTTTAACAAAGTTACAATAGGGAAATGATAAACCAGCATAAACTAACTCCTAAAAATAAAATACAAATTACATAGTTTAAACAGCTAGACCATTTCTAATTTGCCCCTGTTTGTGTTAGTAGCTCTGTATGGATTACCCATCGTTGATCCAGTGCATTACTTCCATTACCGCGCCTTCTATAATGTGTTGCACAAGTCTGCGTTTGTTTGTGAAGAGCCTCCGATTTCGCTCTTTTCATAACGCCCAAACACCAGCCGCCTACGTTGCATCCCAGAGAATTGTGCTGCATGAGAATCGATGTTTCCTTCTGAGATTCCACATTCCAGGAATGGTGTTTTCCTAGATTTCCCAAAAAACTGAAATTGAAGTGCGCACACAAGCCTGTCCAGAACCTGACTACGTACGTGCAATTCCAAAACAAATGATCCCTTGTCTCGACCGTTGTTGCCTAAACACAGGTTGCAGCCCTGCTCAACCTGGCAACCCCTTGATATTAAAACCTGCTGTGTTAGGATTTTGTTATCCATCATCAACCAACTGAAAATCCTTATTTTCATAGGTACTTTCATTTTCCACAGAGGTCCATGGTACGGTGAGATGAACCCCAAGTTGTGTCTAGCTCGATATGCCGACACCGTAGTGAAAACATCAGTTGAAGTCACCAACTGTTGTTCACGGTTTTATAATAATGAATCATGCATGAAAGTACAGAATCGTACACAGTTTTTTTAGTTAAAGTCCGTGTATGGTTCACTACTAGAATTTTCGTTTTTTTCCATGCGGAGCATATGTTATTTCCATGGGGAGGAAGGGCTCTTGGAAATAAAATTATCTTTTCTGACACACTTAACAATTTCTAATGGCAGTCCCATGGAAATAGTAGCGCATATAAATCCCTAATGTCTGCCTTTGGAAATGTTTCATATCCGCTATTGGAAATACTTTTGCATGACCCATGACCCGTCAAACAGACCGAATACTATATTTTATTGATAGCACATGAAAGTACCTTACCCCAGCGCATGGAAATATGATGGAAGGTGCTCACCATATTATTTCCATGAGCTATACCCTTGGAAATTTTATGATTAGTCTGTTTATATTATTTTATAGTGGAGATTCATGGAAATACTGGAGCACTATGCTCTTCAAAATGTTTGATTGATTTAGTTTATATTATTTGTAGTTAAACTTATTATTTTCATGAGGCTACCGTTGGAAAAGTTAAGTTTCTGGAGACAGAAAAGCTTCTGTTTATTTGAGATGTCCCTTTGAATGTTCAACAAAAGTAAATCACAGCAGCAAGCAGTATTTAATTGAGATATTTAAAATGAAACGTAAAATTGAAAACATAAATTTTAAGTCTTTGCCAATACAAGACATATTTAAGTTTAATTTAGATACAAATTTTTTTTTGACAAATGCAAGCAATAATACATAATATCTCCCTTTGAATGACTCTTGTGTAGACACCTGTTACAAATAAAAAAAAAAGAGAACAAGGTTAGACAAGGTTAAACAAGGTTAGAAAAGACATTAGTAAAATGTATAGTAAATTGAAATGAAAAACCTAACACATATGTATGTTTATTTACCAATTAATATTCTTCATCGGAATCATCAGAGCCTAAGCAGTCTTCTTCATCATCTTGCTCCATGTCATCATCTTGGTCCATGTCATGCTCATTGTCACCCTCTTCTATGTTGTTTTCGTCCCTCACCAAACCTGACGGTTCATTTGATGTTGCCGGCAGAAGGTTCGTCATATCGATCACTAGCTCAAACTCGTCTTCTCGAAGGACCATACCATCCCAATCAATGTCTTGTCCAATTGTTGGTTCAAAGATTATTCAATCTTTCCTCTTGGTAAAATTCGATGTTTGTATCGTTGCCCTTGGCACGAAACCTCCACTTCGGGCTTGTTTTCATTGCCACCATGGGCGTCTTTCGACCTTTTGCGATGCATAAGGTACGTGACATACTTGTGTTACTTGAGCCGCTAATACAAACGACTCGTAATTTGTAAGGCGAGAAGTATGCTTAACCTTAACAATACCATGTTTGCAATCCACCTTTACACCGTTTATTATGTCAAACCAATTACACCTAAAGAGATTACCTCGTGGGCATCATATTGTGGCTCAATGATCTCTTGGAGAATTTCATAGTAGTCGATTTGTGTGTTGTTTGCATCCCACTCTCCTTTAATGCAAACACTACTACTTTTAGTTGACATGTTTTGCCCATATTTTTGTATGTGAAATCGATACCCGTTGACTTCGCACCCTTGTAGAAGTACGCTTTTTTGCTAGACTTGATTCATGCCATTCGTATGTAGTAATCACCTTCATCATGAGAATTTGTTACTTTTTTACGTAACCAAGTTGCAAAACCCTCTTGATGAATTTTTGGCAGATGTAGTGGCTTGTGGCAACTCCAGAGTTGAGCATGCATGTATCAAACTCTCTGCATATTAGAATATGTCAAAATATTAGATTTTGATAGGTTTTAGAATGATTATTTTGAAATTATCAAAATAAAATTCATAAGATTATACCCCATGTACTTCTCACAGATTTTTGGACAATTGAGGATGACATAGGTGTGTGCAGAATTAAAATCTGTTTCAGAGAGAGGCCTTCATCTTTTCCTGCCAATGTAATGGGTCGGAGTATCGAATATCGAAAGTTGTCCCGCCGGACGATTACTTGTTTCAATTCCTTCTTGTCAAATGTTAGATTTTTCTGCAAAGTAGTGTGCCGAAAATGTACCAATTTCTTTGGCAATTGAGCCTCTACGATTGAACCACCAACACGTTCCTTGTTTGTGACTCTCATCCTCTATTTTTTGTTACGCCTGTAATTGCAACAATGGTTAAGTGTTAGTTGTTACATATACTATTATGGTTTAGAAATAGAAGCCATAGGTAAGCTTAGTGTTCCTTTATGTAAAATAAAAATAAATTCCAAACTACAACGAACCTTTCACATGAAAACATCCATCGGGACTCTACTGGCCCACCCATTCTAGCCTCGTATGCTACATGCAATGTAAGATACTCCATTGAATCAAAGATTTTTAGTCTGTCTTCCGGCCGTACAGGATCACGAGGCTTCCCAAGACCCCGCTGACACCTCACGTCAGATTTATCCTTGTTTCTCTTTCTCTTTCCCTTGCCAGCTGCCCCTTCAGCTGCCGACTCTTCAAGCTCTTGCCCGCATGTTATAAAAGCTTTGGGACAACAGTGAAGGGGCCAACGGCATGGCATTATTTATATGTATTTTTCCTTAATAGATAATATGATAGGTTATATATATATCAAAGCATGTGCATTTAAAAGATCGTTTATAAATTTTGTGTAGTTTACAATTGAAAGTGCTTTGACCGTAGAGGATCCCTGAAGGGATAATTCCGGATCACATACTGGGCGATTAGTCGCTCACCCCACACGTTATTTTGTGGGTTTATAGGTACAATGACTGGCGGTCTGCAGCAGGAGTTACCAGGAGCTGTCCCCGAGGACCACGTCATTTGATTTTATGTTTTTTGGGCTTTTGGTTAGGTTTACGAGTTCTAGTGTTTTCGATTCGTACATCGGACTCGATAAATCATGTATCCCCCTTCCTTATATTGTGTTCTATTTTATTTTGATGTGGATTGTATGGACATTTTATGTATATGTTTATTTATAGATGTATGACTGATGCTTTAGTGATATTATTCACGCTTCCGCATTTGTTTTATTATTTGTATTTATTTTAGCCTTGCGTGTCTATTGAATAATAAACACGAGGCGAGGACTAATCACACCTTAATCCGAAATTCTCAGTTTGGGGTGTGACAAATAACTCAAAATTTAAAACTTAAAAGTCAAAATAGAACTGCTATATGTGATATATGTTATTTTCTTTACGTGCTCATAAAAAATTATCACATTTCAATTTTGTTTTTATGTGAATCAATAAGTTGAAAAATTAACGTCTAGACATTATCCACATTAGTACGTTTTTTACAAGTTCTTGATGACAAGCAAAACAAAATTGAAATGTGATAAATTTTTACATGTGCATAGATAAAATGATGTAGATAATATCCAACGATTTTATTTTGACTTCTAAGTTTGAAATTTTAAGTTATTAAAGTTATTAAAAATGAAGGCATGATTGAGGCACAAAAAATAAAGACATTTAAATCCTCCTCCTTTTTTAAGATAGGTACGAAGTTAAGGACTTGAGCTGCACGTCATTTTGCTTGGTTGTCAATATTTAAATGTGATGTACCAGTAAAACAAAATGCATTAAAGGGGACAATGGACCTCCTAATTAAATTGATCTGGTAAATTATCAACGTCCTGAAATTAATGAAAAACATGATAATAAAACATGACAATAAAACATGACGCGGACTTGAAGCTAGAAAATTTTATTGTAGGATCGAAAGCATTAATGAGTCACCATGCAGGAGCAGGAGCAGGACCGGATCTGGATCTTAACAACTCATGCAAAGTATCATACGAATCCTCGTAGTATCATATGATGCTCGTTAGTATAATTCTTAACAACACATGCAAAGTATCATACATTTTATTGAGAAATTTGAGGTCATACGATGCTCATTAGTATCATACAAATCCTCGTATAATTAGTATCATTTTATATGCTCATTAGTTATTAAATTCAATTTCAGTCCAATAGTCCATATCGGTCCAATAAATCGTTTTAGTTTTAGTTTAGATAGTCAAAGTTCAAGTCCAAGACCAAGTCATTTTCATTGTCTATTAAATCTTCTCAAGTGTTCAAGAACCCAATAGATTCACCAGACCATATGTTAATTACTTCTTAATTTATTATTCAAGCCCCAAGGCCCATAATCCAAATCAATTCCCATTTAATTTTGAAGTTTTCATTTCACAATGTAACCCCTATGACAAGGTAATATTACTCTTAATAAATATAGGAATTTTACACATTCTTTACTTCATTTTATACTTTCTTACAAATAAGCTCCTGATAAATCAACACAGTATGTCATTACGAAGAAAAACATTGGTACAGTGCCTCATAAATACGTTGGGGTTTTCTTGTTTAGTATTTTTTTAACCCAAAACAAAGATTAAATTTCAATAGAAAACCCTCTAAAGATTGAAATCCCAACTCAATACAATACAAGTAAACAAGGATAGCAGAACAGTGGGAAAAGAAGAAAAGAAAGAGATAGATAAGTATAGGTATCATGGTTGGTGTCGAGAAAACTTAATTTTTAAAAGAATATCTTTCCGAAGAATGAAGTCTCATTGAAATTGTGGAAAAAGGGTACCTAAATTCACAAAAACCTCTTTGAATCCACAAAAACCTAGCATTATAGGAAGGGTACCTAAATTCACTATCCGATTATTTTGGGTCCAAAAAAAATAATCACGGCTATTAAAATTGTGGAAAAAGATATGCAAGTTCTTCTAAGCCTATTACTTGGAGCATATTAAACCCAAGTAGCCATGTCTGTTTCTTCATGATAATTGATAGGTGCCAACTGCCAAGATAGATTTAAGTTTTATTTAGAAGAACAAGCAATGTAGGAAAAAACTGATTCTGGTTTTTGGGCCTGAACCATAAACTCTAAACACCTGTTTGCAGAACTGGACTTGAGGCTGATATAGCAAGTCTAGGCCTGTACCAGGCCCACCGTCAGTTATATAATGCTGGATTATTAACGAAAATGAATGCATCCACATTACATAGTGGGTTTGGATGTATGTGCTTGGCCCTGCAAAAAAAATTCAGTTACTACTAAGGTCTAAGGTAGAAAAGAAATACATTAATATTTTTGGATGAAATTATTATTAGGTATTGGAAAAGGATAGCTGAATAGCTGATAGCATGCTTTGTCAATTGTAATAATTCAAGGAGTGAGGCTACGGTACTGTGAATAGCACGGTTTGGTCCGTGCTACGGCTCAATATTTGAGTTTTCAAAATTCTAACGGTCAATCTGAACCGTTCAACATGATTATAAAATGAATATGTACTTGCAAACCAAATTTTACATTTTTCGAGTTTTTTTTACTATTTTTTTAGATAGGTAGAAAATCACTTGATCCGAAAATTCTGGACCATCCAAAAACAGTGATTTTCTACCTATCTAAAAAAATAGTAAAAAAAATTAAAAAAAATATAAATTTGGTTTGCAAGTACATATTCATTTTATAATCATGTTGAACGGTTCAGATCGACCGTTAGAATTTTGAAAACTCAAATGTTGAGCCGTAGCACGGACCAAACCGTGCTATGCACAGTACCGTAGCCTCACTCTGATTCAAGAGTTCATATCTCAAATGGGCTATTCAATCAAAGATTCGAAGTTCAACCTATTCGATCAAAGTACAATTCAAGCTATTCAACCTATTCAATTTACCGAACAACAACAGTACAGGTACAGGCGGGCTGGTACAGTGGTACAGGCGATAAAAAAGGAAAGAAATGAAAGGGTCCCCTTTGTTGCTCAGCGGCATCGCTCTGGCAGCAAAGGCGACGCTAGCAGAGAGCCTGGCAGGCTGGCACGAAGATCTTCTTCGCAGAGGCACGGCTCTGGCGATGGTCCCCTTTTTTTTTTCTTCTTTTCTCACGTAGAATTGCGCTCAGCGCTCTAGCGGCCAAGCTATCTGCTAGCGGAGACTCGTGTATTTTTTTTTTTCATTCGGAGCTGGGTTATGGGCTTTGGGCTCTGGGGTAGGCATGCCCAAAAACTTAGGATAGGCAAACCAATTAAAAAGTCCGGTCCATAAAAAAAAATTCCAGAAGTAATCAAGTACTTACCCCTGTGTCAACGTACCTTTGCCACTGGCAATGAATACTCTAACTTAGTGTGCGCATCATAAAAGAATATCCACACTTAGTCCGCGTGCCACCTCTAAGTGGTGTGCAGATTAAGTCTGTGTTTATGTTAAAATTCGAATTTTGCCAATATGAGGCTAATTTTGAGCAGTTCCTGAGCTTCTCCGCCCTCATTCTGGCTTTAGTGTTTCTTTTAGCTATTAATTAATTTTTTATACTTTTCTCTTTATGAGGAAAAAAAATAAAAGTGTTTCTGATAAGTCCTAATAAATGATAGTTTCTAAATAGATTTATGATAATATCTTACTCTTTGTATACACTCATAATAGATGCGAGTAGGTCGAAATTAGAAATTTATTATAATAGGAGCCCAGTTTGATAAAATAATATTAAGCAAAATATATTTTAGAATGAGACATATTATATATTTTCATTAAATAAATACTTCATCATAAAGAAGATAAACTATAAAATTTTATTAAATATAACAGAAATGAATAAAATCTACAATTTAGATTCCCTTAAATCCGTCCACTTGAACTATCATTGAACGACAAATCTCTAGAAGGAAATGACGACTTAATTAATTTCAATATTTCTGTTCTCTAGATGGAAAAGGAAATGGCGACTTAATTTCAATATTTCTGTTGCTACGTTCTTTTTACCTTTGTTTTCTCAGTGATCATGTCTTGTCATGCTGCCTTGTGAAAGTGGGAGACTAAAGCGGTTGGTAAAGTGATAGGTTCCGAATCTAAATTCACAAATTTTGATAGATATTATAACTTAGTCTTGACTTAACTAACCGACATTTTTATTAATACCCTAAAAAAAAAATATCAAATATATCCTCAATTTGAAAAAAATTTAAATATGCCCTAACCGCCCCATTGTCGGGCGGTCCACTGATGCTAGCAAACCGCCCCTTTGCTGGGCGATTCCCTTCCTCTTGCCAACTGCCCAGTGGCTGGGCGGTTCACCTATAATTTTTTTTTTTTAAAACCCCCAGCGCCCCTCCCCCCCCCCCTCTAACCCTACCCCCCCCCCACACTGCCTCCTACCCAACCAGAGAAGCACCCCAGCGCCCCACCCCCGCCCACCCCCGACCTTCCCTCTACCCGGCCTCCCCTCCCCCCTCTACCCGGCCTCTCCTCCTCTCTACCCGGCCGCCCCTCCCCTCCCCCACCCCGCCACCACCACCCCTTACCCGAACCAGCCCCCCCACCTCAGCCCCGGCCTCCCTCTCTCGGCCAACTCTCTCTCTCTCTCGGCAACCCTCTCTCTCTCTCTCTCGGCCAACTTTCTCTCGATCGAATTTTTTTAGGTACGTTTACGTAAATTATTAATTTATTTTTTGTAGAATTAAGAGGGTTTAGTTTAGACATTGAATTGCTGTGTGCGGGTTGTTGATTTTCCCGACGCGAGTAAGTTGATAAAAAATAGGGTTTAGTGTTTAGTTTAGACATTGAACTGCCGTGTGCGGGTTGTTGATTTTCCCGACGCGAGTAAGTTGATAAAAAATAGGGTTTAGGATTTAGTTTAGACATTGAATTGCCGTGTGCGGGTTGTTGATTTTCCCGACGCGAGTAAGTTGATAAAAATTAGAGTTTTAGGATTCTGTTTAGAAATTGAATTGCCGTGTGCGGGTTGTTGATTTTTGCGATGCGAGTAAGTTGATAAAAAATAGAGTTTAGGGTTCAGTTTAGAAATTGAATTGCCGTGTGCGGGTTATTAATTTTCCCGACGCGAGTAAGTTGATAAAAATTAGAGTTTAGAGTTTAAGGTTTAATTTAGAAATGGAATTGTTTAATTACGGCCTAATTTAGAGGGTTTAGTTTATACATTAAATTACGGTTTAATTAGGGTTTAGGGTTTAATTTGTGAAATTTAAGTTATTTGAAAATTGTGCAGTGCAGATACTATGGAGAAGGGGGTAGTTCGTCCAGCACAGAGGCTCCCAGTGCATCCGGTGTAGAGGCATCTGGAGCAGAGGCTCTCGGTGCAGAGCACCACACACATGCAGCTGATACATGTTGGGATTTCACGTGTATGCCTATATGGTGAGAATTTAAAATTTTCCTACCACCACTTGGCTCAATACACAAAAGATCTTATTTATACGACAAAAACAAACAAGATTTTCAATAAACTAATGTGTACTAAATTAAAATAAATTAATCTCATCTAATTTATTGCTAAAGAGCATTAAAACATTTACCTAAAGAGATTGTCAAATCTCTTGATGGAGAGAAGCCGGTTTCCCTTCTCTTTCTCGTGTTCTTCTTGGAAGCGCCTCTTGGTTCACCTTGAACCTAAACAACGAACTAACACACCTCTTAGATAGATGGATGTGAAGTTCAAGGCTTAGATCCAACCACCTCTTGATCTTCAAATTAACAACCTTTTTTATTTCTTGGTGGCTAAACCTATCAAGAAGAGATTGAACTACTAGGGTTTTTGCCTTGAGTAAAGGGGATTGCTACAGTAATTTCGGCCAAGTGCTACAGTAATTTCATCCAAGAAAATGAGCAGAAAAATTATCTCTCTTTTCCTTAATTACACCCCTTTAAATAGGCAAAGGTTAGGGCAACTATTTGTGTAATGTTTAAATTAATTACACAAATGCCACTAGTCTTGTTTAGCCATTTTATGATCTCTTTAATCTCATCTTGTGATTGGTTTAATAAATTAATTTATGAATAAATAATATTAATCATATTATTCTATTATGCAATATTCTTATTATTCTTATAATGCATTCAAACATTATACCAAATAATATTTGCATAACTTCACAAATTTATTTATGGTCTAAGCATGTCATATTATGACATTTTATTTTATTATTTCATCTCTTGTATTTTATCTTATACATCATTATGAAATATAAAATACTTGTTGTTTCTCTTCAGTTGGTGTGACCGTATAGATGATTTATATCATCTTGGCAATAATATAAAACTTTATATTATTGACTATAAGAGGTTCTATCATTACATTATAGTTATCCAAACGACATAATAATCATTCACTCAATCCACTAATTTCGTGTCTATCCTTGTCTCATGATATTATGAATAATATGCAAAATAGGATCGTGTCATATTCTTTTCTTGGTTTCTCAAGTGAATTATAATTATAACTACATCAGTTATATTGCATGCGATATAATTCCACTTTACCAAGGGACCCAGTAATATCATAACTCAAATTGAGGAACAATGATAATATTAACATATAGATTTTTCCCGCACAAGTTGTACACAACGAACTACTATTTTATTCATATCTGAAGATAGTTATTAAATAGCAATCACATTATATACTTCTCATGTCAAAAACCTACACATCTCATATCTTAGATTCTAAAGACACAATGAAAACATTAATGACACAAAACACAATCCATATAATGTTTCATTCATTTAGGTCATGTTTAATATATAAAATGCACATATTTATATATTCATGTTATTAAATGATAATCCTTTATCAACATTTATAGAACTTCAATGTACTTTAATCAACATGACAATCTTTCTCGGTAATTAATGTTCCTCCTTAATTACCACGATTGTGAACATATTTAGTGATTAAATGTTTCTCATCTTAGGAGTTCTATGGTTCAAAACCAAGAGCATCTTCCTGAACTCTTCCAAAGATATAACATATAAATCTCAAGGAGCATGAATAATAATATTCGTAATAAAATCATGAACTACATATAAATTATCACTAAAAGAAATAACTTTCAAAACACACATCCTTCAATACATTCAGCCCTCTTCTGTGGATCCACACGTTTAGCATCGGGTCGCGCTCGCATCTACGGAGGTACGTTGATTTTTAAATAATTTAGTTCAAATTACAGATTTTTAATATGGCATATAGTAAGTCGCTTAGACTGGACTCATTGTTAAATGCAGGACAAGAGGATGTTGACCGTAAGACATCGCACCCCGGAATACCGTACGTCGGTCATCCTTTGATGGAGGTGTGCATTATGAATCTCGGGTTGTATCAGCTGGCTACCATGCCTCAGGGTCAGATCGACCAGGCTCTCATAAGCGGGCTCGCGGAGAGATGGCGACCGGAGACTCATTCGTTTCACCTACCCTTTGGAGAGATGACCGTGACCCTAGCAGATGTGAGCGCTCTATGGGGTCTACAGATCGATGGGGAGCCTATCAGCGGTGTCTCCGACAGTCCACTTCACGTGGGGATGATACGGGAGCTTCTGGGGGTAGAGGATCCAAAGACGCTACAGAAGAAGAAGAAGAGGAAGGTATTCGGGGTACTGCATTAGCCTAGCGTCGCTCCGCGATCACTTTTTCCTGCATCGGATCACAGCCGAGACCACTGATCTGGAGGCCGTCAGGAGGTAATTATTAAAATCTTGAAATTTAAAAATATGTTATAACTCAACAGTGAAAACCATTATTTTTCTTAACTATTTTATATTTTTAGGTATGTGAGGGCCTTTGTGCTGGATCTATGTGGCAGCGTCATGTTCGTGGACTCCAGCGGTGACGCGGTTCCCATTATGTTCCTCTCTCTGCCAAGAGAAATTGAGAAGCCATCGAAGTGGAACTGGGGCGGAGCTGTGATCGCCCACTTATACCGGAGCCTGTGCCATTCTTGCTTGGTAAGTTTTCACAAATATTTCAGAATTTACATTACAATAATTAGGGTTCAATAATCACCAACATATTCACCTCATGTCCAAAATATAGGTGAAGAACATGCAGATCCACGGACCACTTCTTTTACTCCAGCAATGGTCGTGGTCTCATTTGCTGGTATATCGGCCAGTTCGTCCGTCTCTTGTCCCATACTTGAGGAGAGAGGATGCCGAGAGGTGTCCCGCGTACGGTGCCATATGGGACAGTCGCCACATGGCAAGAGGAGAACTGTGGGGATTTCCTATGTCCGGATTCAACTCCAGATGCTTCACGAGAGTAGCATCGACTGGTTCCCCTACCGGGAGTTCTACGAAAGGAACGCACTTTGTCAACTGACATTGGAGCAGAGGCATCTCTGGTTTTATCAAGGACCGTGCGTATGTTACTGGATTGTTGAGTACGCATGGCCAGATCGCGTGACCCGACAGTTTGGTCTGGACGCATTTGTCCCGCAGTTCCCAAACCTGGGAGAGAGGGAGACCACCAAGCTGCACAAGTAAGGTAAAATTACTTAATTGCTTTCTTACCGTTACTTGTTCAGTTCTGCACGTGATTAACATTCTTTTTTAATTTAAATATACTGCATGACTAAACACAATAAGCCCAACGTCGACTGGAGATTGCGCCACGCAGATCATTACCTCCGAGCACAGTCTCCACATTTTCACATGTGGCAGCCTCCTACGGCCGATGAGGTCACGCTGGGCGCAGGGCCTGGGGGATTGAGGTACTTAGTCTGGTACCAGAGGTGGGGCATGCCCTCGGTATACCTCACGGGCCACTGGGATGAGACCCTTCGATGGAGGCTTTCTCGTGCAGGGTCGAGAGGTTTTGTGTCTTTCGGACCGATCTAGGCTCGCCAGGTAATTACTTACGAAACTAACATATTTAAAGCATTAAATGTTTATTCATTTTTTCCTAAAATAATTATAAAAACACTTTGTGCAGATTCTTACCGGTATCAGAGGAGTGGCACACAGCTTGGTGTGCATGGCAAAAGAAGGTTGGCGAGCAGTGGGATGTACAATGCTCTAGCACAGTGCCCCTATGGTGGAGGACTCTGGCTTTGACGGGCGCCTCATTGGCATGTTACGTGATAGTGGGGAGAACATAAACTGGCGCGAGATAGAGCCCACACCACTAGATCCGGATCAGCCCAGAATCGCTATCTATGCTGATGAGATGCCGCCACCTCCTCCAGGTAATTTGATTTTGTCGTACACAGTAATTTTTCTTCAATTATGCAGTGGATGAATCAGGTTGGGGCTTCCACGAATGGGTGTTGAATAATAATGCGTGGAGCGCTTACTACAATGAGCATGGAGTTCCGGTGCAGGTTGGACAGGTAGCAAAAATTTATTATTTATTCAAATTACTATTTATTTGTATGTAGCAAAACTAACATTGTTTTCATTAAGGATGGAGCTCCCCCACGACATGCCACTCCGGAGTTCACTATGGCTGACCTTACCGGAGATTATGCCGGGGATGAGGGACCGAGCCTCCACATATCCGGAGGCCAGACAGCACGATATCCGGAGGCCAGACAGCACGATGACGAGGCCCGAAATTTTTAAATATAGCACAGATCCAAAAAAAATATACCAAAACGGCACTATTTGAGCGGAATTCCAGATTTAGCACGGCCGCAGATCGGCTGAGCGGCCCCATTTACTGGGGACCGCAGATTGGCTGAGCGACCCCCGAAATGGGGCCGCAGATCGGCTGAGCGGACCCGGGGGTCGCAGATCAGCTGAGCGGCCCCAATTTTTTATTTTTTTTTAGATTTGAGAGATAAAAATTCGAATTTTGTTTTTAATATTTGTTAGATAGATTACTTTTTTTGATGTATCCGAAATTTTTTAATTAATACTAAAATACGCTAAATTACTTGAAATTATATTGATTTATGCTGAATTACACTAAATTAATTGAAATTACAATAATTATGTAGAATTATGCTAAAATACGGTAAATTACGCTAAATTACGTATGAATTGGGCCGATTTTGTGGCATCTTTCATAAATCATAAAAAAAAAAAAATTTCCAAAAATTTCCAAAAATTGGTATTCTACAAAATGAAAGAGAACTTATTCCATTCATGAAGGACCAAATCCACAATTACGTATTAATTGGGATGATATTTTCACTGAAAAGGCGAAAAAACGACGACGAAACTTTAAACGGCCATAAAATGGCGCTCGAGTGTCCGATTTTAGCAAATGACCACTTTTAGGAAAGCTTGTGAAAATGCGCATGCGTCCGTACTTGCTTTGCCAATTTTCCAAATTCAGAATCGCCAAAAAACAAAGAGAAGGGCCTCAAAACTTCAGTTGAAGTTTCCGATTAAGATTTTCATTTCTATTCTTCAATCTACGTAGCTCAGTAAATTAGTTATCTAATGAACTTGTAGAATACCAATTTTTATTATTTTTTAGAATTTTTTTACTATTTTTTAGAATTTTTTTACTATTTTTTATGATTTATGAAAGATGCCACAAAATCGGCCCAATTCATAGTAATTTAGCGTAATTTACCGTATTTTAGCATAATTCTACATAATTATTGTAATTTCAATTAATTTAGTGTAATTCAGCATAAATCAATATAATTTCAAGTAATTTAGCGTATTTTAGTATTAATTAAAAAAATTTCGGATACATCAAAAAAAGTAATCTATCTAACAAATATTAAAAACAAAATTCGAATTTTTATCTCTCAAATCTAAAAAAAAAAAAAAATTGGGGCCGCTCAGCTGATCTGCGGCCCCCGGGTCCGCTCAGCCAATCTGCGGTCCCCAGTAAATGGGGCCGCTCAGCCGATCTGCGGCCGTGCTAAATCTGGAATTCCGCTCAAATAGTGCCGTTTTGGTATATTTTTTTTGGATCTGTGCTATATTTAAAAATTTCGGTGACGAGGCTAGTGGGAGTGGAGCACAGCATGCAGATGCATATACATCTGCTATATTTGGCACACCGCCTCCTCCGCCTACGTATCCATCGACCTAGGAGCCATGGGAGGTGCCTACTATGCCGCCCATCCCCCCACTGGTGGAGGATCCATGGGCCGAGGCAGATACAGCCGCACAGGAGGAGGTTCACGTGAGGCGTGTACAGCCGCCCAGGGACCGCCATCTACCTCGTAGGTTGGATCTCTCTGGTCGTCGCCCTCGTCCTCGTAGTTAGGTTTTTTTATGTTTTGTAGTTTGATAGGTTTCTACTATTATGTATTCGGTCTGGATTGTTTTGCCTGAGTTGTGGACATTTATTTTACGTAGTTTGGATTTTTTTTATGTGGACTTACGATTTAGATTACATATTTCATTGTTTACCATGTTAGCCAAATCGACAATCAGTACAACAGCCGTATAACCGCATCCAAACTCAACTCAATTTTATTGAAAATTACAATAAAAAAATTAAGCACTTTCCTTCATTTTTATATAAAATCTACAATCAAAATATATATATCAATATATATTTCCTTTCAATAATATATATCTTAATAAACCAAAATATATCTTAAACAATATATAGATCTTAAAAAAAAATATACCAATATATATTTCCTTATAAATATATATATCTTAAAATATATATATATATATCTCAACAATATATACATTTCCTTATAAATATATATATCTTAAAAAAGAAAAATATATCTTAACAATATATACATCTTAAAAAAATATATATATATCAATATACATTTCCTTATAAAAATATATACCTTGACAAAGAACAATATATCTTAAAAATATATATATATCAATATATATTTTCTATAAAATTTGAAAAAAAAAAAATACAGGGGAACCGCCCAGCCAGGGGGCGGTTGGTTTCAGGAAGGAAACCGCCCAGCAAAGGGGCGGTTTGCTAGCATCAGTGGACCGCCCGACAATGGGGCGGTTAGGGCATATTTAAATAAAAATTCAAAGTGAGGGCATATTTGATATATATATATATATTTTTTTAGAGTATTAATAAAAATGTCGGCTTAACTAATCTTGGTTCGAAAGATTCGAAAGCATAATTGTAAAATCAACTTTATTCTTTGTTTCACTTCCAATTTTATTTCGAACAAATAAAGACAAGGGCCAGCTAGGAACCAGGGAGGAAGAAAGGAGAGGCGATGTGTTAAGTAATGAGCACTTTATTACCTACGCATCCGTAATATTTAAACGCTTAAACTCTTATATATCTAGCGTCTTAATATTTTTAATGAATTTTCAAATTTTTTAAACGGGCAAAAAAATGTGTTTACTTAAATAATTTAAAAGATTTTCATGGTCTTATGTTTAGAGTATAGAATGTAAATAAGATTTAAATAATATATAAACTTTGATAATATTAATAATAATATTTTATATTTTAGATATATATATGGAGACAAATCTTCAACTTTTCATCCAATCTGAAATATTCAAAAGAAATTATCAGTTAAGTTTCATTAATCTTTTGACTTTTTACGTTAGTATTGTCTTAATCACTAGATCAAATATTGATTTTCAATTTTTATAATGTGGATTTAAATGCCTTTATTTTTTGTGTCTTTATCATACCTTCATTTTTAAAAATTTCCAATAACAAAAGTTTTAAAATATATATGTCAAAAAAAACTGTTACATGTGATCAATATTATTTTTTCTACATGCACAAAAAAATTATTATTTTTCGATTTTAGTTTTATCTATATATATATATGAATAAATTAAAAAATCAACTATCACACCCCCGATCCGGAGGTGCGACAACCTACCACATCTATTTCTATTCAATTTACGTAACACAAGGCATGGATCTTTTGTCTGCATCCTATTAGATAAAATAAACCCCATATCTCATATCTTTAGATGGCCCTGCTGTCAATTATAACCGAAAAGCGTTTCTCTGTCTTCTTCTAATGATCATGTAAACCCACAATGGAAAACGGGTGAGAAATAATAAATTATTTCTCAGTGCTAATTGCCACTCAGATTATTGGATTCGAAGGAAATCCATATTCATAATGAAATCTCTGCACGAGAAACTATCAGTTCATTCTATAATAACAAATGCAAATGCTCAATAATAATATCCAATTGAACAACGAAAGTTACATAAATAAATCAAAACTCTAAGAATCTTATCAGAATAAATGGTTTGGATCTAAATCTTTTAAACATAAAGTCTGGTAATGTTTTGTTTCCTAACTTTAAAATTTTTAGTCTGGTAACAATGACAGATACCATCCGACTTGCCATGCAAATGCCATCCAGCAACCCACACCTGCCTTTTCACATAACATGTATATGTCGTGTCTGGGCTTATACTGTTCTAACTATCATGACAATTTGTTAACGGAAACAATACGAAACTAATATTACAATACTGTCATTATTGAAAATAAAATCAATGATAAGACAGTTACCACAGTTTATTAGTCTTACAGTCACAATTCACATTTATTCAATATCCCCTACCCAACCGGTACTGGGTTCAGTTGGGGCCATTCACCATATGCGCATAAGGGTCTTGGAGTAAAATATAGTAGCTAGCTAGACTTTACAATATATTAATTATTTTTCTCCACTATATGGAGGTTCAAGGATTACCGTATTCAATATTCAATCAATTTAATCAATTCAATCACTTTGGTCTCAATCAATCATTTGCAATAAGAATCAACATATCAACATGACAGTCAACAGACTTACCTGTAATTCAGTTTCAATTATATTGGGCTATGCATATGATGCAACAGTTCAATCAATGCAATCAATCAAATATTCAAAATGCACAACGAGTTACGATTTAATTCCTAGTCATGAATCTCAAACAAATCTAACAGGCGATGTTCTTCTTGATTTTTCTGTCTCATCAGTTTTTCTCATAATTATGCCTATATTAGAATAATATATATTCTGATCAATATTTATAACAATTAAGTATAACAAAACAATTTACTTATTCTAATATTTAAATCCTTATTCAGTCATTTTGTTCCATATTTATAAATATCTATTGAACTTTCTATTTAATTTGGAATTGTAGTTTTAGTCATTCATAATTAATCCTAATTTCATTATTCATTTTCGGTTTAGATAAAGTATCCAACAGTTCAATTATTTAAGTTCAAATTCGGTTCCAATCTAATTAGTTGGAGTCCATTAATTTGAGCAAAGTACAAACCCAAACTCAACTCATTTGAGTTCTCCCTTTTTAATTTCTCATAAACCACATTCAATTTCCATTTTCACTTAAAATTCCCAACCGAATTTGTAAGGTCCATATTTTGTAATTTAACAATTAGAGTAGATTTGACATTTTTTTTCTTTCTGTTCTTATAATCAATCCCTGTAAATCATAACAGGAGGGTTAGACGTACCTGCTGGTACCGATCGGTACCAGAGTCAAAATAATATCTCAATATCACAAAACAGTAAAACAATGGTACAATTAATGTTATTTAGGGTCGGTACCAGATTTGAATTCAAACCTGCAACCACATCTTCACTCAGTTGTGATATCAATCGGTACAAGTAAAACAATGAAGAGTGTTTAGCTGTTCTACATCCTCTACAATTTCACTTTCATTGCTCTAAGAAATAAGCTTAATTAGCCATTAATGGCATATTTAAGAAGCACCGAAATGAAAGAAAAAAAGAAAAGTGGAGAAATATACCACAAGAACTGAATTTTCGGCTTAAAACATTCCTTACTATAATCTTTCTCAAGAACTCATGTGTGCATGAACAGAGAAATATTTCGTTTTCTCTTTGATTTAATTCTTATTGTTTTTTGTTTCCTTTCTTACAGGGGTTAGCATCGATCCCCTGTTGACCACGTGGCCATAGTGCCACGTTGGTCATTCTTTTTTAAAGTTTGAACTTTTATATAAGTAGCCTTTAAAGTTTCAAATTTCACAAATTAGTCCCTCCTAATTTAAAGAAGTTCATATATGTTATCAGTTATAAATATGATTTCTGTATCAAACATTCAGGCATTCACTTCTTAATATTTTAGAAATTTCGAATTAATCTTAGCAAATAGAATAACAAATAATCATTTTGACAGTTTCAATGTAACTTGATCATCTTGGCTAATTAATTTAGTAAAATGATAGTTGTTCTTTAAATGATACTCACTAAAGAATACCTTCAATCAAATCAAATCGTACTTTATTTCCAATGATGAATTTCATATATATATATATAGGGAGCGGCTAAGTTGCTGCCGGCAGCATTTCGGCGAGGTGCTTACGGGCCGACATTTTTATTTTTACCCCAAAAAAAAAATATTTTAATATAAATAACCAAGTTTTAAAAAAAATTAAATTTATACCCAAACCGTAAATATTATTTACGGTTTGAATTCGGAATTCAAACCGTAAATAATATTTACGGTTTGAATTCGGAATTCAAACCGTAAATATTATTTACGGTTTGAAATTTTTTTTTTTTTTTTTTAAATCGTTTTTTTGGCTATAAAAGAGAGTTAGCATCAGAAGCTAAAAGAGAGAGAAAGAGAGGAAGAGAGAAAAGAGAGAAAGAGAGGAAGAGAGAAAGAAGAAGAAAGAGAGGAAGAGAGGAAGAGAGAAAGAAGAAGAAGGAGAAGGAAGAGGAAGAGGAGGAAGAAGGAGAAGTCTGCTGAATCAGGTAATTTTTTTTGTATCTTTTCACATACGTTCATTACTGTTCACATACGTATTTACTGTTCATATACGTATGTACTGTTCATTACTGTTCACGTATGTATGTACTGTACATTACTGTTCACGTACGTATTTACTGTACATTACTGTTCACGTACGTATGTACTGTACATTACTGTTCACGTACGTATTTACTGTTCATTACTGTTCACCTACGTATTTACTGTTCATTAATGTATTTACTGTACATTACTGTTCATATACGTACTGTTCATTACTGTTCATATACATATTTACTGTTCATTACTGTATTTACTGTTCATTACTGTTCATATATGAATGTACTGTTCATTTACGTATCTACTGTTCATGTACCATTCATATACGTATTTGCTGATCATGTACGTATCTACTATTCAAGTTCATATATGACTATTTACAACTGTTCACGATTGAAATCAGTAAACTGACAAAATATTTACCATTTTACAAATGTAGTTTACTGGCCATGCCTATTGGAATTTCAATACATTTTGGAGGGAAATTCATTTTTGACCAGAATGGGGCATGTTACTCCAAACCTCCAGTAAATACGTATTGGGTTGATGAAAATTTATCATTCGAGCAGTTGCAATCGCTTATTTATGGAGCGAGCGGCTACAATAGAAATCACTGGAAATTAGAAATAATAGCCCGAGTAGTCCACGCAGGAAAGTATGTCTTACTCGCATTAGGAGATGACGGGGCATTGAGAGGCCTGATCGCGCAGGTTTTGATGTCTGGCGAATCATTATTGGAAGTTTTTGCATGCAGAATTCGCGGAGAGTCAAGGGCCGGAAGTTCAGGCCAAAATTCGGTTGCAGAAATGGATCAAGCAAATAATGAACCATACACTCCTTTTATCACAATGCCTGTACTAGATCCGGAACCAGAAATATACAGTAATGCACCCCAATCTCCACCTTTTGTCCCACCACGAGTACAATCTCCACCTTTTATCCCACCTATATCCGTGTATGAAGGTCATTCATCCTTACCTGGGCCTGAACCAAATCCTCACCCCAGACCGCCACCAGTACAGGAAGATCCAAACGAGTCAGAATTTGAATTTATGAACGAGGTACAGGAGGAGAATGTGCAAACTGGGGATGAATGGGGGGAAGGAGAATGGGACATTAATGATGAAGGAGATGAAGAAGATGAAGAAGAATACACAGAGCCCACTGTGAGGCAAAATAGGGAGAATATGCCGTTAAGTGGCCGTTCTGAGACTCACCCGTTTGTAAACTTCAATGACACATCTGCTTTTCGAGAAGCAGATGTTTCTTACTATGGTCGTCGGGTTGAATACAAGAGTGAGCTCGCAAAAGGACAATACTTCGTAAGTAAAAATCAACTGACGAAAAAGATCAGAGAGTACCATGTTGACAAGAACAAGGAGATATACACGAAGAGAAGTGACACATCCCAGCTGGAAATTAGATGCAGCACTCCGGGTTGTCGTTTCAAACTGAAGGCAATGGCAACAAATGCTGGAGATACATGGATGATAACTGAGCAAGACACGCCTCACACATGCACGTCTGAGTACACCAGGACCGACCATGCACAACTCACGGCATCAATCATCGCAGATATCATCGAGAGCAGCATTAAGAAAGACCCCACTATGAGCATCCAGAGTGTGGCACACTGTGTGAGGATTAGGTTTGGCAGTATAATCCCGAAGTACAACAAACTTTGGAGAGGTCGTGAGATTGCAGTAGCCCGTCAATTTGGGAGTTGGGAAGAGTCGTACAATTTTATGAAACTATTGCTTATCGGGATATGTTACACGAATCCCGGCTCGAGATACCAATTTCTGACAAGTCCGAGCATCGATAAAAATACAGGACTGGTCAAGCAAGGTGTTGAGGAATTCAGGGCCGTGTCATGGGCTTACGGACCATGCATCACCGCATTTGATTACTTGAGACCAGTGATCAGTATAGATGCAGCCTTCCTTTCTGGGCGGTATGAGGGCAGGCTTTTGATGGCTTGTGGCTATGATGCCGAAAACCAATTGCTGCCTCTAGCATTTGCAATTGTGCATAAAGAGAATGAAGAGAATTGGGGTTTTTTCTTGCAGTGGCTTAGGATTAATGTGATTCGTGTTAATAGGTTCGTGTGTGTTATATCAGACCAACACATGGGTATCAAAGCTGCATTGAAACCTGAATACGGATGGGACAGGGATAATTTTGTGCACAGATACTGTATCCAGCATGTTGCTGACAATCTAGTCCAGGCGTGTGGGAAGGACAAATGGTACGGAACTAGGTTCAAACTAGGAGCTAGGAAGAGGAAGCCGAGAAGGCTGAAAGAGATGTTTGAAGATTTTGCCTCGGTATGTCTAATATTGTGTAATTTATATCATTTTTGTTTCTTTTAGATGCATTATGTCTAATTTTGCTTTGTTCTATTGCAGCAAAATCCGAGGTGTAATGCTTTTCTGAGGAGAGTGGGCAAAGTACGTCCTAATGATGTCATGGAGCCGTCAAATTTTGAAAATTTTTTCCAGACCTGTGATGGAGGTTACCGATTTGGTATCATGACAACAAACGGGTCCGAGTCCCTGAACGCTGTCTTCAAGGATAGCCGGATGTTGCCCGTTGCTGCACTTGTAGAGGAGACATTCTACAAGTGCAATAGGTGGTTTGTTCAGCGGCGACAGGCAGCGACGGAGCAAAGAAATGCAGAAAAGCCTTTTTCTGAACGAGTACATGTTAAGCTCGCCAAACGGTGGGAGAAAGCTACAAAAATGGATGTCATCCCATACTCACACGGCGAAGGTAAGTACGAAGTCACGGGCCCAAATGAATATGTTCCAGTAGTCCAAACGCAGGATGGAACTATGTCCATGATTCATAGAAGGTTCCAGTATACCGTGACATTCGGGCCGGATAGAAAAGTGGAATGTGCATGCAGAGGTATCCAATTAACTGGAATTCCGTGCGCTCATGTGTTAGCGGTTTGTCGCCATAGAAGCTGGTCACCTGACCTATTTGTTGCCAACTGGTATAGGGTGGATTACCTTCTGAGTACTTGGAATGAACTGTTTGTTCCTTACGGCAATCCTGAAGATTGGCCTACAACCACTACCCCTAAAATTGAGCCAAACAAAGATTGGATACGGCGGGGTAGGAGGAAACACATCCGTCATGAAATGACCATGGATGAAATGCAAGGTAGGCGAAGGGGGCATCGTCCTCGCCGTTCCACTTCTGACAGGCAAAGGCGAGGTATGTAACATTGAACCATGAGTATATTTCATTCCAATATTTGAATAGTTTACTAACTAACATATATGGGCTGCAGATGCTCATATCGCAGCAAATGCAGCAGAAAATGAGCGAGTTATGGCCGAGGCAAGTGGATCGCAAGGGCCGCGGCGAAGCACAGCCAGAAGCCGTACAGCTGACCGTGAAAATGCAACTATGATGTTTAGGGAGGCAATGGGTGAAGTACTGGCAGGAAGAGATGCAGTTGGGATGCAAGGTCCTTCAGGTACTACACAGCGTAGAATGAGCATATCTGGCGCAGGAAGGAGGAGCACATCTGGCGCAGGGACATCTGGTACAACACACCCGAGGGAGGAAGCAGTGCAACCCGCTAGAAGGAGCACATCCCAAGTAGGGCCATCTGGTACAGCTAACCGAGCGCAAGAAGGCCCGTCTGGTACAGCTAACCGGCAAGAAGAAGCAGTGCAACCAGCTAGAAGGAGCACATCATCATGGAGATCATTGGGATTGCATTTTAGGCTGAGTGGTCGCAGGAATTAACTTGCGATCTATTTTAATTTGTTGAGAACTTATGTAATTAGATGAATTGTAGCCTGTGAACATTTATCATTTTGAGATTTGTATGAACTTATTTAATTAGATTTGTATGAACTTTATTTGTAATATATTATGTTGTTGTTTTTGTAATTATTATTTTTTAATTAATTTGTAGCCGAGAAAGATTGACATTAATAATCGAGAAAAGAACGAGGACAAGAAAAACTACTGTCGCTGGACTGGAATAAATAAAAAGGACTGTCCGATATGCGTGGAGATAAAAGAATATTATCGGTTCGAAATATTAGTTTAGTTTGTGTTTGGAGATTATGTTGTTCAGTTGGTTTGGAATTTAAAATATGTTTGAATTGTTAAGCTAGAGGTTTGTATGAATTTTATTTGTATGAATTGTTAAGTTAAAGTGCGTCCGAGCCCTACTTTGCACCTCTGGTTAACATACCAAGGCAACTTAAAAAATCATGAAAATTTTTCGACATGCAGTCTTGACTTCGCAGAACAGGACTGTGAAGTTTCATGCAAAATCTCGAAACAGAGCATGAGATATCATCTCTCAAAAATTGCCCGAAATGCTGAAGGTTTGCGTCCGAGCCCTACTTTGCACCTCTGGTTAACATACCAAGGCAACTTCAAAAATGATGAAAATTTTCCGACATGCAGTCTTGACTTCGTAGAACAGGACTGTCAAGTTTCATGCAAAATCTCGAAACAGAGCGTGAGATATCATCTCTCAAAAATTGCCCGAAATGCTGAAGGTTTGCGTCCGAGCCCTACTTTGCACCTCTGGTTAACATACCAAGGCAACTTCAAAAATCATGAAAATTTTCCGACATGCAGTCTTGACTTCGCAGAACAGGACTGTGAAGTTTCATGCAAAATCTCGAAACAGATCGTGAGATATCATCTCTCAAAAATTGCTCGAAATGATGAAGGTGTGCGTCCGAGCCCTACTTTGCATCTCTGGTTAACATACCAAGGCAACTTCAAAAATCATGAAAATTTGCCGACATGCAGTCTTGACTTCGCACTTGACAGTTCTGTTCTGCGAAGTCAAGACTGCATGTCGGCAAATTTTCATGATTTTTGAAGTTGCCTTGGTATGTTAACCAGAGGTGCAAAGTAGGGCTCGGACGCACACCTTCATCATTTCGAGCAATTTTTGAGAGATGATATCTCACGCTCTGTTTCGAGATTTTGCATGAAACTTCACAGTCCTGTTCTGCGAAGTCAAGACTGCATGTCGGCAAATTTTCATGATTTTTGAAGTTGCCTTGGTATGTTAACCAGAGGTGCAAAGTAGGGCTCGGACGCAAACCTTAAGCATTTCGAGCAATTTTTGAGAGATGATATCTCACGCTCTGTTTCGAGATTTTGCATGAAACTTCACAGTCCTGTTCTGCGAAGTCAAGACTGCATGTCGGCAAATTTTCATGATTTTTGAAGTTGCCTTGGTATGTTAACCAGAGGTGCAAAGTAGGGCTCGGACGCAAACCTTCAGCATTTCGGGCAATTTTTGAGAGATGATATCTCACGCTCTGTTTCGAGATTTTGCATGAAACTTCACAGTCCTGTTCTGCGAAGTCAAGACTGCATGTCGGCAAATTTTCATGATTTTTGAAGTTGCCTTGGTATGTTAACCAGAGGTGCAAAGTAGGGCTCGGACGCACACCTTCATCATTTCGAGCAATTTTTGAGAGATGATATCTCACGCTCTGTTTCGAGATTTTGCATGAAACTTCACAGTCCTGTTCTGCGAAGTCAAGACTGCATGTCGGCAAATTTTCATGATTTTTGAAGTTGCCTTGGTATGTTAAAACCGTATTTATGCTTATCGTATTGTTGTTCTTAATTTTATTCTGTTTTGAGTTTTTTTTGTGTTATATATATATATATATATATATATATTTTTTGGATGTTATTTTTTTGTTGTTGTGTAACATAATAAGTAATACCATGAAATGATAAAAATAAATAACATACCTCCAACCGTATCATAATAAAACATAACGAAAGTACACTACACTAAAAAAATAAACTGCAGACTAAACTAAAACATAATAAATGATAACATAGCTAAACAGAACTAAAACTACCAAAATAACCCTCTATCAACGGTACTGCGAAGGGGTGTATCGGTGAGGTGGTATACCCCTATTTTCCCTACTGAAATTTCGGCCCTGCCAGTCATTCCATTGTTGTTCTCCGTCCTGCGCTCTGAGAGCTGGTGTAAACTCAGCGTATGGCTCGGCCTCTAGGCTCATCTCGACTGCTCTACTCCATGGATCCTCGGCCGCATGGGTGGGTGGCGGTGGAGGGGGAGTACGGAAGAAGGAGTCCGCAAGCTGGGACGCATAGTCCGACTGCGTCCCGCTACCAGAGGCCTCCCAATCGTGAGCTCTCGGTGGATACGGCTGACGCGGTGACGGGGAGGCGGCTGTATCCCACGGATCAGCTGGAGCAAAATCGGCAAGGCTGAAAGTCAATCCCTCATCCTGCACAGACGGGATCTCTGGAGACTCATGCTGCTCAGGCGGTGGCGGCATGTATGCAGGACCCTGCACGGATACAAATATTTTAGTAAATTTGAACTATCTTTACTTAAAATAAAGAAATAAATAAAATAAAAAATCACATACCGGGGGAAGAAATGGACGTCCGTGCCTGTCACGGTAGGCATGCCAACCTTCCATGCGCAGTACCCAACGATGATAATCCCAGTCTGGCTGCTCTGAGGGCTCCGGTGGCATCTCACTGTTCAGAACAGGTGGCGCGTCAGGCTCGTTCGATTGGACTGCGCGCCAATCAATATTCTCTCCGGCGTCTCGTAGCATGGTGACCAGCTTTGCCTCGTGGCCGTGGTCCTCAATGCACGGGGCAACCAAGTGCAACATCGCATGCCCGACCGCTCTGTAGCCACGTTTTCCAAGACAAACGATTGAACGCGCGGCACCTTTAAGCGCTACTAGCAGCTAAAAAAATAAAACAAGGTTAGTTTTAAAAAAAAGCTACGAAAAAGGTTTATAATATTGTTAAAAAATGTATTCTTGTAGGTGCATTACCTGGCGAGCACCTTTTCGGCCAGTGGGGGTATAACCATCATCGTCGAAGATCATCGAGCGAAAAAAATCACCGTAATCTCCCTCTATATAGACCGAAGCCATGCCGACACGCAGGTACCAAGCCTGATATCTCAATAGGGGATCTCCCTGGAACTGCATCGCATCAACCTCCGACATCTGCCATAAGTTGGCACTCATATTCGCTGCCTTGTTGTAGTGCTCCGAGTGATGCTCACTCCAATCTCTATCCCAGTGATTACTGTGCCTTATCCTGTAATTCAGATGTTAGTTGCAATTTAAAACCAAGAACATAACGCTAAGTACAAAAATGCTAAAAAGAACATAACTTACCCGTGTAGTCTCATGATCACAGATCTCGGGACGTCTGGATCTGCGGGGATGTATGCAGGAAAATCAAACTGACGGAGCACCCGGTCTGGGTAGTGGTGCTCCACTATCCAGAAGCACACTAGCGGACCCCTGTAGAGCCACATCTGATGATCATCCGCTACAATCTGTGGCAGCCTCCCCTCAGTGTATAGCTCATGGTACGGAGTCCAGTTCACCTGCGTCTCACCCAGACTCTGAATTTGAGATCGGACCACCCTGATACCTATTGTCTTTCCGTGAGGGTTGTCCTTGTACACATGATGTCCGTACCATTTCATGCCAAATGCCGGTCGATTCCCGCTTTCGGGCGCTCCCCATGGATCCTCGTTCGGCTCGGGTACTCCCACCGGCAGCCGTGACCATGACCAATGCTGCAGTAGTAGCACCGGCCCGTAGATTTGTTTAGTTTTCCGCTATATTTTGAAGAATATTAGCCGTCAGGGGTTAGTTAAATTGACAGATAATATAATTTCCCTATAATTTTGATCAGATTCAAAATTCATTTTAGAGAAAAGGGCTACATGGAATTTTGTGTTCTTTATATCAAAATAAAGGTATGAAAGTCTAGTTTCCAGATAATATAATTTCTCTATACAAAAATATTACAGATTAGTACAGTTTTAGCGATTAATTGACAGAGGTCAGAATTCAGAAAAGCTGAAATTTCAGTGAGCAGTCCAATGATTCTGACCTCTGTCAATTAATCGCTAAAACTGTACTAATCTGTAATATTTTTGTATAGAGAAATTATATTATCTGGAAACTAGACTTTCATACCTTTATTTTTATATAAAGAACACAAACTTTCATGTAGCCCTTTTCTCTAAAATGAATTTTGAATCTGATCAAAATTATAGACTGCTCACTGGAATTTCAGATTTTCTGAATTCTGACCTCTGTCAATTAATCGCTAAAACTGTACTAATCTGTAATATTTTTGTAGAGAGAAATTATATTATCTGGAAACTAGACTTTCATACCTTTATTTTGATATAAAGAACACAAAATTACATGTAGCCCTTTTCTCTAAAATGAATTTTGAATCTGATCAAAATTATAGGACTGCTCACTGGAATTTCAGTTTTTCTGAATTCTGACCTCTGTCAATTAATTGCTAAAACTGTACCAATCTGTAATATTTTTGTATAGAGAAATTATATTATCTGGAAACTATACTTTCATACCTTTATTTTGATATAAAGAACACAAAATTCCATGTAGCCCTTTTCTCTAAAATGAATTTTGAATCTGGATCAAAATTATTGGAGTTCTGACTGAACACAGCAGAAAAACAAAATTGATTTTTTTTTTTTTCCACGGGACTTAGTCTGGGATGGCGTCCTGATTTTTGAAATTCTGATGAACAGTTTCTTATTTTTAATATTTTATTTATTTATTCTTATATACAAAAATCTCGGAAAATAACATACTCACCTTGCAACCGTGACACAAGTTGGAGTAAAGATGTGCTAGGACAGCCCCACCCAAGTTGTACCTGCAGCTCGACGGCTGAAGGTCTCGCAGCAGCTGTAGATACATCATCGGGATGGTATCACCAGTTGAATCAGCAAACATGACAGAACCAAATAGGTCCATCACGAATCCCCGTGTGTATCTGTAATATCGAAATTACATAGCAACTCATTTTTTCCGCATGAAACAGAATATCAAATAAATGTAATATGAATAGTATGTATGAGTACCTCTCAATCTCGAGCTGAGTGGAATCCATACCCAGACCTCTCGCAAACATAGCTCGCAGCTTCTTCTTGTCCAGACAGTACTTGGAGGCCCCCCCATTGCCACGTATATCTGGCTCCGCTCCTAACAACTCCGCGAGCATGTAATTAATTGTGATGTCACCTGGATCTGTGGGGTCAGATATGCCACCAACAGGCACGCCCTGGATAGGCAGACCCCATAGAGCACTGACGTCCTGGAGAGTCACTGTCATCTCTCCAAATGGTAAGTGGAACGTGTGCGTCTCGGGGCGCCATCGCTCCACTAGTCCTGAAATGAGGGACGCGTTAATGGCCTTACTCTCTGACTCTAGAATTTCGACCAAATGTTGCACCCCCAAATTTTGCAAATATGGCTCCATCTGCGAGTAGTACTGGAAGTCATAATGCCGGCTCCTGGCAGTTGTAATTGCCTCACTCTGCGTTGGAAAAAGTAAACAACATGAAAATCTAAAAATACGAAAACTCAACAAAATTTAAACTTAAAGAAAAAGAATTCAAGTACCTCTCTAGATGCTTCTGAGACTTGGTGCTCATTGTGAGGCATCCATAATAAAGGACTGAAATGGTCCTTGCTGTCTGCGGGAATGGGCTCATCAACCGGGTCGGCTGCGGGTGGTCTCCTATGCCGTCCCCTAGTCATCCTACGTTAATAGTTAATAGTATAATTATTAGAATGATTTTTCTAAGAATAATTTATGCATATCAGCATCTATACTTTCTATAATCATTTCTCAAGTATATTTTTTTTGCGTGATTCTTACTGTTTATGTCATACTATAATTTTATTATCAAAGAGCTAAATTTATTTTTTCAAAATATTAATCTAAACAATTGGACAGTAAAAAAAATTGTAGTTCAACACATTTAAGTTATACTGTTATTTACGGTTTAGGTATAAATTTAATTTTTTCAAAAACTTGGTTAATTATATTAAAATATTTTTTTTTTTGGGTAAAAATAAAAATCTCGAGCTTTAATATTAAAATGTGCTTGAAGATCAAATTTTACATTTTCTTGAATTATTTTACTATTTATTAAGTATTTTACAAAATTGTTGTTTTCAGACCATTGTGTGATGTTATCTTGAACAAACATTTTACAAAATTTTTGAACAATATGTGTGATGTTATCTTGATATTCATTTCAATGAAGTTATTATGTATTGATGTATGTATTAAGTTCTAATTTTTTGAAATTTAATCTCTTTTATTCAACTTAACCGAATAAACCAAAATTTAATTTGATTTAAATAGTTTGGTTATTATTTGATTGGTCATTTTAATTTGGTAAATTCAGTTGAATTTGTAAAATAGAAAAAAATATTTATTTTATCATTTTATTTTGATTTCAATTGAATCGACCTTTTGAACAGTCCTATGCTAGTATTCTACTCCCTTGTATACAATTGGGATTTTTTTCATTTGTCAAATGGACGTGGTATTGCATGAGCTGTATGGGTGACCTGATAGTGACAAGGGAACTTTCCTCGGAAAAACTTGTAATCTCAAGGAAAATATTGTTTTTATTCTCTACCATCTTTTGAGTTAATGCATCTCAGCCGTCTGATTTTAAACGGAGTCAATCTAACTTGCGTCAATATTACAAAAAGTATGTACAAATTTCACTAAAAATTTTGCCTTACATCCAACCTTTTTTTTTTTAACATTTTATCTTACAAATAGAACCGGTAAAACACATGAAAAAATGGTGAGTTTTTATGCACATTTATATTAACATTCATTTGAGGATCAAATTTGAACTTAAAAACTTCTCACTTTCCCTTTTATTTAGAAAATGATATTTCCATTCATTTACTTCTCACTTTACAAATTTATGACTATTATTCTGGATATATATTGAGGTAAGATGCACATTAGAATATCAATGAGTGCTAGAATTATCCAATTCAATATTTGATCAAATAAAAAACAATTAAGCTCTTCTTCTAAAAAAAAAACAATTAAGCTCAAAGAGCAACAATCCTTTTAAAAGTGTTATCCTCGCCTTTGTTAAGAACTTCCGATTAATTATTGTATGATAACATCTTTGAATAGTTTACATTTGACCTATTGCTGTTCGAGTTTACAGCCCATATACAACTCATGTATAGGCATACCAGTTGGTACCAAGCACTGTACCAGTGCTCAAAATAAATACCCAAAACAGCCAAAACAGCCCCGAAATCAACTCATGAACTGGTACAAGGAAATACCCAAAACAGCCCCGAACTCAAAATTAAATGGAAACCAAAGATCCAGGTCGAATTATGCCCCGAAATCAAAACTGCCCCGAATTATACCTAACCCTTGACTCTAATCCTAACCTAATCAGATTTTAATCAAAATTTGAAAACTTGCCCGAAATTTCAAATCGAGGACGCGATGGAGGCAGCAAAGACCACGAGCGAGAAGGGAGGCGAGGCGGTGAAGGCTTCCGGTGAAGGAGAAAGGGGTGGCAGCGGAGGGGAGAGGGAGTGGCGGCGGGGAGAGGGGGTGGCGGCGGGAGAGGGTGGCGGCGAGGAAGAGGGCGTCACCGCCGGTCTTCGGGCGGAGGGGCGGAGGCGTGGAGGGGCGGAGGCGCGGAGGCGGGGCGGCTTCTTCTTTTTTTTGGTCTGGCGGAGACAGAGAAGCGCGGAGAGACAGCACTTCACGCGACTAAACCCGTTTTCAAACCGTAAATATTATTTACGGTTTGAATTCCGAATTCAAACCGTAAATAATATTTACGGTTTGGGTATAAATTTAATTTTTTTTAAAACTTGGTTATTTATATTAAAATATATTTTTTTGGGGTAAAAATAAAAATCTCGGGCTTACGGGGGCATATCTTGCAATTTGATGTTCAAACAACAAATTCAAACCGTTAGATGTTCAATCTATATTAAAATCTACTTGGAGACCAAATTTTACATTTTTTGGAATTTTTTTACTATTTTTTAAGCTGGTTTGAAAACTGTTGTTTTTATTAAATTTCTGAAGCATTGAAAACAGTGGTTTTCAAACCAGCTTAAAAAATAGTAAAAAAATTCCAAAAAATATAAAATTTGGTCTCTAAGTAGATTTTAATATAGATTGAACATCTAACGGTTTGAATTTGTTGTTTGAATATTAAATTGCAAGATATGCCTCTGTAAGCACCTCGGCCGAAATCAGTGCAGTAAAATGCGGTCTATGCGGCCGCATATACATATTCAGTTCCAATCCGCATACCAATATGCGGTTTATTATGCGGTTTCAAATCGGATCCAAATATTTTTATTAATAAAACCCAATTCTAATTGGATCCGAATAATTTAATTAACAAAAACGGATCATATACCCGGTAATAACCGAAATACAATCCTTATTGTCATCCAGACAAGGTCCAGTCGACTGTGTTTTAACTTCCCTCAGCTGCTTGCTTTTATAGACTGTGGAGAGATGCTATTGTTTTAGTTAGAAGAGGTGGGACTAAAGAAGAAACTCCACAAATTCTCATCCGGACGGTTTCTTTCTTTCGCCTGCGCAGATTTGAAATTTAGGTGGGCTGACTGGGCTGCTGGGCTGCTGGGCTTGTATCATATACTCATATTCAACCATTATTTAATCAATAAAATATTTGAGTTGAAGAACAGGGCCGCACATAGCACGATATTTGTAGCTATTTTATTACATCTTTTGATTGATTGATTTATTCATTATTTTAATTACCCATTTATTTACCCATTATTTTATATATGCCATTTAAGATTTGTAATATTATAATTTATCCATTATTTAATCACTAAATTGCAAATGAATCCTTGTAATAGTATAATTTATTTAATAACTTCCGCATATATAAGTCCGCATTAAAATCCGTATATGCGGCCGCATACCGTATATGCGGTATGCAGTGGCCTTCCGCATACCGCATGAAAACCGCATTTTATAACCTTGGCCGAAATGCTTCCGGAAGCAAATTAGCCATACTATATATATATATATATATATATATATATATATATATAGAGTTGGGCTAACTTGCTTTGAGAATTAAAGGGGGCGTTTTACTTTGCGCTCATATCTTCATTTTCAAAGTTCAAATAGTCGATTTGAACCTTCCAACATGTTCTTCATATTAAAATGTGCTTGGAGACCAAATTTTATATTTTTTGGAAATATTTTACTATTTTTTCAGAATTTTTCAAAATCATCACTTTGCTGAATTTTTTATTATTTTTTTTTATTGAAAAGTTGTGATTTTCAAAAATTCTGAAAAACTAGTAGAAAATTTCAAAAAAATGTAAAATTTGGTCTCCAAGCACATTTTAATATGAAAAACATGTTGGAAGGTTCGAATCGACTATTTGAACTTTGAAAATGAAGATATGAGCGCAAAGTAAAACGCCCCCTTTAATTCCCAAAGCAAGTTAGCCCAACTCTATACATATATATATATATATATATATAGAGTACGGCTAACGCGCTTCCTCTAGCATTTCGGCCGAGGTGCTTCCGGGGGCATATCTTGCAATTTGATGTTCAAACAACAAATTCAAACCGTTAGATGTTCAATCTATATTAAAATCTACTTGGAGACCAAATTTTATATTTTTTGGAATTTTTTTACTATTTTTTAAGCTGGTTTGAAAATCGCTGTTTTTATTAAATTTCTGAAGCATTGAAAACAGCGGTTTTCAAAGTGGCTTAATAAATAGTAAAAAAATTCCAAAAAATGTAAAATTTGGTCTCCAAGTAGATTTTAATATAGATTGAACATCTAACGGTTTGAATTTGTTATTTGAACATCAAATTTCATATATATATATATATATATTTGCGTAATATATAGTACATCAACATATATTCAAAATTTATTCACATAAGTGTATACTTATAAAGATTTTTCAAAGCAAAGTAATTAAATAAAGACAAATTAAAGTTGCAAGCAACAATAACCTTGGATAGTTGAAAAAATACATATTTGTTATCATTAATTCCTTGGATAGTTGAATGCCGATGGTACTAATTAAATAGTAGTCATGACGCACTTTCAAAATAAAAGGGCATTAATTTCCAGCTTTCACACGTGAATGCATTCATTATCTCCACGACAGTCGACACGCATATCAAATTCAAACCAAACAATTTTACGTACATCCACCAAAAATTTCCAACCTGACTGAAAGTTATCCAATGGTTAAATGGGTCCCGTCGCGTATGGGTCTAGAATTAGAATTAATGTTTTATCCCTTCTGGTCGAGTCGATCAGGTATCAGGATCAGATTGGACCCAACTCTTACTTAGATCATGCTCACCTCATCATGATCTCCTAATTAAACAGCGGAGCAGAGCAATCAGCATGTCTGATTTTTTCTGATTTGACAACAAGTCATGCGGTTGCTCTCATTCACTGTAACAGAGCGATTATGACAATTCACTACAGCCATTCTCTAATCTCTAGGTATCAAATTGTAGCAAGGAAGCCTAGCTAGTTCTGAAACAGAGCTCAGAGGTTTGTGGTTGGTATTAGCAAGGAAAACCTAGCTAGCTAGCTAGCTAGCTCTAATTGTTGTGCAGATGAATTTTCATAGTTAGAATTTAGATAAGATGCATGATAGCAAGAGGAAGAGGATGGACTGACATATCACATATGTATAAAATTCCTCACATTAATTAATATAAATATAATATAAATAGCTGAATTTGAGAAACACCCAAATTTGGTAATTGAACTTGAAAGGTGGAGCCAAATTAAGTTTGCGTAAATGATGAAGGAAATAAACTCTCAAAATAAAAGAGAGAGAGAGAGAGAGATACTAGCTTGCATTCGTCACATTGAAATTAAAAAAGTGTTTGGTCAAGTGTGTCACGACCAAGGTGCTTGCGTGTCACATTAGTAGCCTTCGGATTGACTCATGACATGTGGAAACGACAACAATAGTCAATAGATGAGCGCCACCAAATACTTTTTTGACGTGTTACAAGTTACTGATTTGAAGTGTTTTGACGTTTGAACTAGCTACGTACCACTCATTTTGTCTTTAATTCGATCTCCAGCTTTTGTAATCTACAAATTAAGTAAAAACTTAACGAATGATAGATATATAGATATATATATCCTTAATTGTTTCCACCAGATGGGTTTAATTTATACATATATATAGAGTCCGACTAGGCTACTCCATGGTGTAAAACGACTTGGTACTCCACGCCATATCTTCATTTTCAAAGTTCAAATAGTCGATTCGAACCTTTCAACATGTTCTTCATATTGAAATGTGCTTGGAGACCAAATTTTACATTTTTTGGAATTTTTTTACTATTTATTAAGCCACTTTGAAAATCTGAAAATCCTTATGAACAGTAAAAAACAGTAAAAATTTCTGGACCACCGGATCAGTGATTTTCAAAGTGGCTTAATAAATAGTAAAAAAATTCCAAAAAATGTAAAATTTGGTCTCCAAGCACATATCAATATGGAGAACAACTTGAGCGATTCGGATCGGTCGTTTGGATTTTCAAAATGAAAATAATGAGGCGTGGAGCACCAAGTCGTTTTACACCATGGCTTAGCTAAGCCCAGCACTATATATATATATATATATATGCCACCTAACTACCACAACTTAATTAATTGTACGAATTGTGATAACGCGCGACTGTATTAATTAGCTAGCTAGGTATGTTGAGGTTATATATATGTAAAATAATTATGTATTATCTCAAAAAAAAAAAAAATTCTACTTGAAGAATTAGTCTTTAGTTTAGTCACAAAGATACGTGTTATCTGATATGAAAAATTATATATGGATTCGGAACTCAAATGGAAGAAACTCGTTACAATAATAGAGAGTTTGAAAAGAGTGTTGAATGGTTCGTCCTTCGATTCAACCCTCTTATTCACAAAAGAAAAAATTCTTCCACTTAAATTAATTAGTTATATGTGAAACATTAATTATAATTATGTATAGTGCATATAACCGGAGTGAATTAAGTCAATATTTTTTGTTATTACTAAAATGTGTTCTGAACTAATTAATTCTGTCCATCAACCATTCATACCAATATAGAATCAAAGCAATCTTTCTCACATTTATCATGACTCAACTAATAGCGATATATAACATATATAGATATAATCGAATAATACGAAGTATATATGATGAGAATGTGCAGTATGACAATGTTATACAAAATAATAAATATTACATACTCATATATAGATATAATTGTATGATATGAATCATGAAATTTCATACAAGATACATATCCCAAAGCTAACAGCAGGTTTTCTTTGTATTTTTAAAAATTGATACTATCAACTAAAATAAAAATAATAAACAAAGACAACATACTCTATACAAGAAATTATTATTGAACTTCCTTTGAACCTCAACATTTATTTCTTGAACATAAAAATGTCAAGCTCAACATTTACTATTTTTTAACGTAGAAATGTCTACAAAATTGATTCAAATGAGAAATAATTGACAATTGTAAGAAAATTTAACGCTCGGCACGTCCAATAACATCCAAGAATTTTCTTTGGTTCTTTGCCGGCATTTGTATGATGATCGAGTAGCGTTAAAATGTCACATTGGTTTTGTCTCTCAATCATACTTTATATCATTATCTTTGTTTAAAAATCCAAAACAGTTGATTCGAAACACTCAATATGATATCTATATTAAAATGTATTTGGAGACCAAATTTTATATTTTTTAGAACTTTTTTACTATTTTTATAGATAAGTACATATCTGAAAAACATTCATTTCGTATCTATCTAAGAAAATAGTATTTTTTTTTTTTAATAAAAAATTTGGTCTCCATGTACATTTTAATATGAAGATCATGTTGAGTTGTTTGGTTCGACTATTTGAATTTTAAAAACAATGATTACAAATTGGAGCATGATTGTAACACAAAATCAATAGGGCATTTTAACATATTGATCACTTGTATGATAATAGATGTCAACTCTGCAACGAGAAAAAAAAAAATCTGATTTTTCTTTTTGCAAAAATAAACCGTATTTTTTTTCTTATTACTTCATAAAAAAAAGGTATCTATTCTAGGTAGTTCACTAACAACATATAATTGATAGAAAATAGAAAGTGGTTAGTCTGAAACCATCCATTTCCGTACCAACCCCTCTTGACAAGAACACAATTGGATAAGATTTGTACTACTGACTATTGAACTAATTATAAAGGGACTTTGAAAGAATAATTTATTTTATTGTTAGGTTTTGAATGGATCGGGCAATATTAATTTTTGTCACACCTTCAGATGGAGTGGTGTAATAATTCTACCGCATTTATTTACCATTCAGTATACGTAACATAAGGCACGAATCTTTCGTATGTATTGCCAATATCATCTATTATTTTTGCCAAATCTCAATTTTTTACAAGAATTATCTGACATTTTACAGTGGATGATGCTAGAGATACACTCTTTGCATCCTATCAGATATAATAAATCCAAACCTCATACCTTTAGGTGGCCCTACTGTCAATTTAATCCCAAAAGCGTTTTTTTAGTCTTCGTCTAACAAACCTGTAAATCCCACAAGAGGAAACCGGTGAGAAAAAATAAAATTATTCAATCAATGCAGTTCAATCAATGACAGATACCGTCCAACTTGCCGTGTTGACGCCATCCGGCAACCCACGTTTGCCTTTTCACATAACATGTATTTGTCGTGTATGGCTTATACTATTCTAACTATCCTGATAACTTGTTAACAGGAAAACAATACGAAACTAATATTATTATACCGTCATTATTGGAAAGAAAATCAATGATAAGACAATTACCACAGTTCATTAGTCTTACAGTCACAACTCATATTTATTCAATATCTCCTACCCAACCGGTACTGGATTCAGTTGGGGCCATTCACTATATGCGCATAAGGGTCCTAGAGTATTGTCTAGTAGCTAGCTAGACTTTACAATATATCAATCATTTTTCTCCACTATATGGAGGATCAAGGATTACAGTATTCAATATTGAATCAACTCAATCACTGTGGTCTCAATCAATCATTTGTAATAAGAATCAACCAATTGATAAACAATATCAACATGACAGTCAATAGACTTACTTGTAACTCAGTTTCAATTGTATTGGACTATGTATATGATGCAACAGTTCAATCAATGCAGTCAATTAAATATTAAAAATGCACAGCGAGTTACGATTTAATTCCTAGTCATGAATCTTAGACTAATCTAATAACCCTACACCTAATATCGCAGGGCAATTAAGCGAGGTCATCATCAGTTTGTTCTTTATGAATACTCTATCTCATCTGTCTTTTTCATAATTATGCCTATATCAGAATTATATATATATATATATAGAGAGAGAGAGAGAGAGAGAGAGAGAGTGGCTAAGATATAAACGTTTGCACCAAGCCCTTGGTGCAAACGAATGGTTTTTGGATTTTCAAAGTCCAAACGGTCGATCTAAACCGTTAGATGTGATCTCTATATTAAAATCTGCTTGGAGACCAAATTTTAAATTTTTTTATTAAGCCACTTTGAAAATTACTGATCACATAGTCCAGAATTTGTTTGCACTGTTTTTACTGTTCATCCGGATCATCAATTTTCAAAGTGGCTTAATAAATAGTAAAAAAATTCCAAAATATGTAAAATTGGTCTCCAAGCACATTATAATATGGATTAAATATCTAACGGTTTGGATCGACCGTTTGAACTTTAAAAATTGGAAAACCGAATCATTTGCACCAAGGCTTTGGTGCAAACGAATGGTTTTCAGATTTTCAAGGTCCAAACGGTCGATCTGAACCATTCAAGCTGATCTACATATTGAAATGTGCTTGGAGACCAAATTTTATATTTTTTTTTGGAATTTGTTTACTATTTATTAAGCCACTTTGAAAATTGCTGATCACATGATCCAGAATTTGGTTGCAGTGTTTTTACTGTTCACCCGGATCAGCAATTTTCAAAGTGGTAATAGTAAAAAAATTCCAAAAAATGTAAAGTTTGGTCTCCAAGCACATTTTAATATAGATTAAATATCTAACAGTTTGGATCGACCATTTGGACTTTGAAAATCGGAGAACCAAATCGTTTGCACCAAGGCCTTAGTGTAAACGTTTGCGTCTTAGCCGCTCTATATATATATATATATATATATATATATATATATATAGTAGAACTAGGGTGTTCCTAAGCTCACCAAGCCCTTCCGTGAGCTCGACTCTAAAACCTATCGAATTGACTTCAAACGACATTTCCAAACCGTTAGATGTTCAATCTATATTAAAATGTGCTTGGAGACCAAATTTTACATTTTTTGGAATTTTTTTACTATTTATTAAGATGGTTTGAAAATCGTTGTTTTCCAATGGTGCAGAATTTTAATAAAAACAGCGATTTTCAAACCATCTTAATAAATAGTAAAAAAATTCCAAAAAATGTAAAATTTGGTCTCCAAGCACATTTTAATATAGATTGAACATCTAACGGTTTGAAAATGTCGTTTGAAGTCAATTCGATAGGTTTTAGAGTCGAGCTCACGAAGGGCTTGGTGAGCTTAGGAACACCCTAGTTCTACTATATATATATATATATAGAGAGAGAGAGAGAGATGGGCTATTACATTTTTTGGAATTTTTTTACTATTTATTAAGCCACTTTGAAAATTGCTGATCACATGGTCCAGAATTTTGTTGCACTGTTTTTTTTGGACCATATGATCAGCAATTTTCAAAGTGGCTTAATAAATAGTAAAAAAATTCCAAAAAATGTAAAATTTGGTCTGCAAGCACATTTCAATATGTAGATCAACTTGAACGGTCGGATCGATGTTTTGGACTTTGAAAATCCAAAAAGTAAGCCGAAGTAAAACGATGGCTTTACTTTGCAAAGCACAATAGCCCATCTATATATATAGAGAGAGAGAGAGAGATGGGCTATTATACATTGCAATGTATTGACTCCTCTGTGCATTACAATCTAGACCGTTGGATTCGTTTAAAAAAACGTGCGGATCAGTGATCAGATCAACTTCAAAATTTTGGACATTTAATCCTCCAGTGACTTAACTAGAAGCATCCAGTCCCCTCTTTCTCTCCCAACATCTCCGACAGCTCTCTAAGAAAGAAAGAAAATAGAAAACCTAAATCACGCGTGCTCAGCGATTCTCCGCTGATCATCACGCGTTCCTGTGCCAACCTCCTCCGTCGACCCTCCTCCACCTACCCTCCTCCACCGATCATCACGCACACATGTTTGATTTGTAGGGTTTTCGTGCTACCCTTTGATTAGGCTTAAGCTGCGGAAAGACCGTAAAACAAAAATTTTACTTCTAACTCAAGCCGATGATTAAAAGAGGTACGTCGAAAGACAACCGAAAGTTCATTTTCCAGTCTTTCCCTTGACAGAACCTTTTTTAATCCTACGAGGATCTACTCCATGATTGATTTCTAAAAACTAAATCTATTTAACAATTAAATAAATTAAGATAAATTTATACCTCGTATCCAAATTCCAATTGGATTGAAGTCTGACTCGTCTCGGAGCACCAGATGTCTGATGCCTCTATAGGTTATCCACCAGGACTAACCAGAGAGCGGTTATTTCTTTTGCCAAAACACTGAAACCGCGGTATTCACAAAAACACTATTCACAAGAGGCGTGAAAACACTATTCACGATCCGCAGGTAAAAATACAGCGATCTTCGCAAAACAGAAATACCGCGATTTTTGAAAAAACACTATTCACAGTGTTAGTGTAATAATCTAGAAGTCAATCATAGGATAATTATATTCTATATATTTTGTTCATGAATTGGATGATTAATAAAATATCATTTTGTTGCCTTGAGTATTATTGCATTTATAAATCATTTCGAGTTAATGACTGAAATTGTGAAACTTCATAATATAGATGATATATACTCTTAAAAGTCTCTAACCGAGGTAATTAGTAGGAACACTATATTACCACTACAAGGTTAGTATATGGATTAAAAGATGGTTAAGTTTTACAAACCATTGACAAGAGATGTCATTTTAATCACATAGATACATGTTCCAAGAACATGATATTTGATAGACCCCGAATGAAACATTAAATGGAATTGTGTTAGTGTCATTAATGCTTTCATTCAGTGTTAATTTCTAAAGTATGAGGTATTCATCTTTCCTACATAAGAGATGTGTATGTGTGATTGTTATTTAACGTTATCCGTAAAAAATAGCTATAACGGTAGCACTTCGATATACATTACTTATACGGAGGAAGAGATGGTTTACCAAAAGTGCTATTGTCTCTCGTATCTCTATACGAGTTATAGTATCACTGGGCCCCTTGATAGAATAAGATCATCTGCATGCGGTATGATTACAAGAGTAAACATATTTGATAATCTGTTCAAGATCAAGAAAATATTAAGTTTGCAAGGATGACACACACCTACATTAAAACTGATCTGATAGCTATGAGACAAAAGAATTAACACGAGTAAATAGTTTACTGGATCGTGATATTGTATAGTACAGCATCATCTGTGTAATTGGATGGTCATAGTGCATTCTGCCAGGTGCCTCTTATGATTTGTAGAAGTTAAAACAGTTTTAATTCTATTTACCAACATAACACAGATCCTATCGGGTCACACCATATATGAGCTAATTGGAGAATCTTATTGATTAATTATAAATTGATTATGATTAATAATAAGATGGTTATAATTAATTATACGTGATATAATTGAATTATAAATGTCATAATAAGATGACAAGCAGAAATAATGGTTAATTTATAAACGTGCACGACACGTTGTATAAAAGTTACCGAAAGAACAACCGAGAGAAATATAATTGTTCAGAATAATTATATGGATATGAAATGAATTTTAAATGTTAATTATGAATTAATATTTTGGGTCTAAAGCCCATTAGAATTAAAGCCTTAATTAAATTTAAAAGCCCAAAGTCAAAGCCCAAATCAATTCAATTCATATTGGGCCAAGGGTATTTTTGTAAATGCACTTGAAAACACTGTAGCACCGACCTATGAGGGTATTTTGATAATTTTGGGCCATATCTATTTCCTATAAATAGAGGGGTAGGGGTAGAGAGAAAATTACTAATTCATTTGATATCGAATCGATCTGATCGATCGATAATCTAATTTTCTCTCTTTCTTGGTTTTGTTTACGTGATTGGAAAATAATATATTTGTGAAAGTCATGGTATTTCTGTTTTTGCTTATTTAGTGAATCGGAATAAATGCGGGTCGTGAATATTGTTATTTCATCTTTTCTCGGTAAATAGTGTTTTTGTCGAAGTCCGCGGTTTATGGTATTTCTAGCAAAAGAAATAAACCGCTCTCTGGTTAGTCCTAGTGGATAACTGATAGAGGCATCAGACGTTTGGTGCTCCGGGATGAATCAGTCTTCATTCCAATCAGAATTTGGAAACGAGGTATAAATGTTATATTAATTTATGTAATTGTTAAATAGATTTAATTTTTAGAAATCAATCAAGGAGTAGATCTGTAGAGGATTAAAAAGGCTTGTCAAGTGAAAGACGGGAACATGAACGTTTGGTACTCTTTCTGACATAACTCTTTAATCCTTGGCTTAAGTTAGAAGTAAAATTTTTGTTTTACGGTCTTTCCGCAACTGAAGCCTAATGGCATTGGGTAGCCTCAAAACCCAACACACGGATCCCACAAAAACACTATTCAACAACCCGCAAGATTATATGTGGATTATGTATAACTTTCTTTTCTAAACCGAAACACTATTTGGGAGAGAAAACACGAGAGAGAGAAAATAGATATTCGAATCGATCAGATCGAACTATCGAGTGAATTAGTAAATTTGTCTCTCACACCCCATGCCTTTATATAACCTTATAGGGATGAATAGTAAGGAGGTTATGAATAGTAAGGAGGTTTCAAAGAAAATTACCAAAATGCCCTCAGCCCAAAATGAATTGATTTGATTTGGGCTTTGACTTTGGGCTTTTAAATTTAATTAAGGCTTAAATTATAATGGGCTTTAAGACCAAAATTTTAATCCATAATTAACATTTAAAATCCATTTGATATCTATATAATTGTTCTGAACAATTATATTTCTTCCGGCTGTTGTTTCGGTAACTTTTATACAACGTGTCGTGCACGCTTATAAATTTATCATGTTTAAGCTTGTCATCTAAATGACATTTATAATTTAATTATATCACGTATAATTAATTATAACCTTCTTATTATTAATTATAATCAATTTATAATTAACGATAAGATTATCTGATTACTTCCTATACGGTGTGACCCGATAGGATCTGTGTTATGTTGGTAAATAGAATTAAAACTGTTTTAACTTCTACAAATCATAAGAGGCACCTGGCAGAATGCATTATGACCATCCAATTACACAGATGATCTTGTACTGTACAATATCACGATCCAGTAAACTATTTACTCGTGTTAATTTTTTTGTCTCATAGCTATCAGATCAGTTTCAAGGTAGGTGTGTGTTATCCTTGCAAACTTAATTTTTTCTTGATCTTGAGCAGATTATCAGATATGATTACTCAAGTAATCATACCGCTAGCAGATAACCTTACTCTATCAAGGGGCCCAGTGATATTATTACTCGTATAGAAATACGAGGGACAATAGTACTTTTGGTGAACATCTCTTCCTCCGCATAAGTTATGTATACCGAAGTGCCACCGTTATAGCTATCTTTTACGGACAGCGTTAGACAACACTCACACATATACATCTCTTATATAGGAAAGATGAATACCTCATACTTTAGAAGTTAACACTGAATGAAAGCATTAATGACACGAACACAATTTCATTTATGTTTCATTCGGGGTCTGTCATAATACCATGTTCATGGAACATGTATCCATGTGATTAAAATGACATCTCTTGTTTATGGTCTATAAAACTTAACCATCTTTTAATCCACATACTAACCTTGTAGCGGTTAATTAGTGTTCCTGCTAATTACCTCGGTTAGAGACTTTTAAGAGTATATATCATCTATATTATGAAATTTCACAATTCCAGTCATGAACTCGAAATGATTCATAAATGCAATAATACTCAAGGCAACAAAATGACATTTTATTAATCATCCAATTCATGAACAAAATATATATGATAAAATTATCGTATTATTGACTTCTAGATTATTACATACTAATATGATTTTGTGCATTTTTCCTTCGTTTGTTCCCGGACAGGTTTGATTTTGTGCTTTTTTGGGATTTAGGGTGTGGCATGGTGCTATTGGTATGAAATGAGAAACTAGTTGCAGGACCCTTCATTGTAATAAATTGGAGGAAGTTGTTATAAGGATAGGATAAAGTTGAACATTTACTACCATCAAATTTGTGTCTATGATATTAGAAAGGTCTAATTTATTTCTTCTTTGCGGTTTGAATTATATTTCTTGCCTTTTTCTTTTTGGGTGTATTTAGTTAAATGGGTAATTTGTAAAGTAGTTTCTATATATGCCTCACAGAACAGTATATCTTTAAAACCAGAAATTTTATTTAGATAAAGGCTAGAAAAGGTAAGAATAGGATAACCAGGTGACCGGTATAAGAGTAAAAGGGAAATCATACGAACAAGTTGAAGTGTACCAGTGTTAACATCTTAAACTATGCCTTGACCTACTGGTGTTTTCTCAACAAAGAAAATGAAAAACAAAATTTATTTTTGTATTTTTCACATATCAGCATTAAATATCTCTTTTGCATATTGTAGGGTTCCCTGCTTGCAATTTCACCTCACAGACAATTATGGAAAAAGCATGATACCTAAGATAGTGGGACATTTTATCCTCTCCATCGGCCCGGTACCAACTCACATTGCATTCATAATGGATGGGAACCGCTAGTACGCAAAGAAACATGCCTTGTACCAAGATGGGGGGCCATAATAAATGTCACTTGGGTTCAATAAATTGATAGGATTTTGCTCACTACAAATCGGGAGTATACAAGCATGTAACAGGTGATGCGATGGGGGGCCATGCAGTGAAGCTAATTGGATGGGGAACCAGTGAAGAGGGTGAAGATTACTGGGTTTGTACCTCTTCTTTTCTTTTTCACAATTTTGAAGATTTGTTGGTGTGTTTAAACTCACTCACCCATGTGACATCTCACATGTATATTTATTTATTTTGTTTATTGTGTTGCAGCTTCTTGCTAATCAGTGGAACAAAGGCTAGGGAGATGTAAGTTCATTTGTAACTATTTGCTAGTTATGATGTTGAATGTTACTTACTACTCTTCTAATCCAATTTAATGATTTCTTATGGTTTGTGATTGTAGGATGGATACTTCAAGATCCTGAGGGGGGGAAATGAATGTGGAATAGAAAAGGATGTTGTTGCTGGATTGCCTTCCAATAAGAACTTGGTTAGAAAGCTGATTAAAAAGGACTTGTTCAAAGTATTAGAAAGTTGCGGATTGATTCTGTTTCATGTTAGGAACTATATGTATGAAGCTGGTTGGCAATTAATTGCCAAATCTTGTAAATTTAAGAAGAACAACATATTATACTAGCATTGTACTCCCTTTTGTCTTCCCACAAATTCATACTGTTACTGTTAACTATGTTCAGATGACTACAAAGACTCGAATGCTTGATGTTGGTGGTAATATTATATTATTTGTATGCAAATAAACGACCATCACAACCTTTTCAAAAGAATCTTCATGAAGCAGACAATTGTAATTTGTTTTGAAGCATTTATGACGCATTTTATCGTTTCTATAATAAATTCTTGTATTTCTTGAAACCAAATCCTGGGTGCTAGTTAAAATCAGAAAATTTTACACCTGAAGCTATTCACACAATCTGAAAAGCACCTCTGTACTAGTGAGTTGTAAATCCTCAACAATAAAACAAAACAACAGTTCATTAGGATTCATCTTCACTATTTTCTTCATCTTCACTAATTTAAACAACAGTTCATAAATTAATGTCCTCATCTTCTTCATCTTCACTGTTTTTTTCATATTCATCTTCACTGTTTTCTTCATCTTCATCTCCTTCATATGTCATTTCCTTACCCTTGTTAGGACCTTGTGATTTTAACTTGTAAAGAAAGATATGGTTAGCAATAGATGTAAAGTAATTTTGATTTCTAACATGTAAAAAATGTATAAAATAATAATATGACCAACAAGGTAATTTTGTTTAACCTCAAGGCAAGTTCTGAAATTGTGACCGGCTTTCTTATTGCATACGCTACAAGTCCTCATCTTCTTTGCATTTTAGATAGACGCAGGCACGAATCTTGTAATCTTCTTCCTCCTACCCTTACATTGTGAGTCGTGCGGATCAAGAAACACGGGTTTGTTTTGGACTTGGTCATTCCCCAACCCTTCTCCCTTGTCAGCTCCAAGGCTTGATAGAATACCTCTCTGTATTTGCTTACCTACTATAGCAAACAATTTCTCTTTTCCACTTGCGATAACCTCCTTCAAACAACTAAAACCATCTGAACTAACAGCTCCTATTTTGACAAGCTCCATCCAATCTGACTTTAGAGAATCAACCCTCAATGCTTGTAACTTCGCTGTCTCTCCCGGATCCATACCTCTCTCGCTAGCGGATCTTTTAACACTTTCATTAGCCCCTTTAGTCCATCTTTTCATAATATAATAGTCAGGTAGATGCGTCATTTTGACATGATGCATTACTTTGATGGCATGTGGGCAAAGAATGCCCTCAAACTCGTACCCTTTACAATTGCACTATGTATGACTTGGGTACATATTTCTGAATTTTTTGATCATAGGAAATGTCAACCTGATAAGACACATCTCTCTCGATTTCAGTAACAGTACCAAGTAGGCTTTCTTGTACAATCTCTTTGAACAATGAGAATATTTTTCGTGTATAAACTTGACGTACCTTGAACTCCATTTTGTATTTTGACTATAGATGCGGTATCTCATAGATAGATTTTAGATCCTTATCACTCTCTTTTTGCCAAATGCTCTCAATCATCTTCTCAATTTGCAACACAAATTGATAAACAGATTTGCGATTGTCCACCAATAACTTAAAAAGAGCATTCATATTCTCACTCCTTTGTGTAGTTGACATGTCAGCAAAAAAAGTGGCTCGAAAGTAGGTCGGCACCCATTGCATCTGATTTTTGTACATCACTTTTAGGTACTTATTATCAAGCAAGTTGTACTTATTGACCATAGTTGTCCAACGCTTCTCAAAATCTAAAACCGTTAGGCTACGGTTGATTACAGCACGTAATTCATCATGAAACCTTGGTATCTCCTTGTAAAGCCGACCACAGTAGTCCCTTGCCTTTCTCATGACATGCCACTGACAACATCTATGGATAGTTCTTGGAAAAACCAACTCAATGCCTTTCTCATCCGGGACATTGATCTGTTATAATAACAATAGAGTGTTTGTCATACATTGCCTCTAGCCATGTTTTGAACAACCAACAAAAGTTTTCTGCAGTCTCTCATTTAAGAAGAGCCATGCCAAATAAGATTGATTGTCGGTGGTGGTTGACTCCAATAAATGGTGCAAAGGGCATATTGTATTTGTTTGTTTGGTAGGTGGTATCGAATGTCACAACATCACAAAAGTCCTGATATGTTCGTCTCGCTCTACCATTAATCCAAAAAATATTCTTCATAACACTATCCTCATCTGCCTCTATAGAATGAAAGAACTCAGGATCGTTCTCTTGTCTCTTTTGAAAGTACATCAAAGTTGTGTGAACATCTATCCCAATCAGTTTTCCATTATACCCCGCTATCAAATTACTAATATCTTTCCTTTTGAATCGAACATTATGTTTACCTCCATGTTCGTGAGCTAAAAATTCCATGATTTGTGATGTTCCTATGTTTTGCGCACACATGTTACGAATAATTTTCTTATCATCTACCGACATGGACTTGTGGGATCGCAAATTTCTCTTCTTTGAGGGGCTCGAGATCAACTCATGGTTATGATCCTCCATAAAAACACTCACTCGCTAAATCCCACCTTTTACAATCTTCATCCTAAATGAGGCCTTGCAACCCGTCCTTGTCATCCCCTTTAATTTCTCAGATGTATGAGGATTGGACTCACTTTCGATTGGCATTGCATTTTTTTTGCCGTGTTGAGAATCCTTCTTTAGAACATACGTACCGCATTGATGACACGCCATGCTTATTCTTTGTTTGTTGTTTGCGAACACTAAACCCCACACGACATGCATAATCATTGTACATTTTGAATGCCTCCTCTCGTGTACGAAACTCCATGCCGACACATGGCTTAATGGCATCCTCAAGCTGATCCTCCTCAACTCCTAATGCTTCCATGTGGTAGATATAGGGATCAATAATATCTACCTGTTTCACAAAGGCAAAAGTCAATCAAACAAGGTGTTGAGTATTTTCTTCCAGCTGAATTCTTTGACAATTATCATCTCCATTTTCAAGAATGAGTTGTTGAGTATTTTCATCTCCATCCATAAGTTAACCTATATTAGTCGAAATATTTTGCTAATAAGATTAATGGTTGGAATATTTTAATGGTCCTAAATAAGTTCAGTTTATTCTTTATAAGCACCTAGTGTCAATGATTTTTTTTTAATGAATTACTTGTGAAATATCTTTATTTTCTTATGATAGATAAGTACTTAAGAGCATCAGCAAAAAAAAAAATGAAAATGATATTACTTCAAAATATTAAATGACCTTTATCACATTTGATAAAGCTGATAAAGCTGCCCCAAAATTTGATGAAGTTCGAACAATGAAAATTTGATAAAGCAAAAGCTTGCCACGGTGCTAGTCACTTCAATGAGTTTCAAGCAAAGAAAAAAGCACAAAATCAAACCTATCCGGGAACAAACGAAGGAAAAATGCACAAAATCAAACCTATGTGCGTGATGATCGACGGAGGAGGGTCGGCGGAGGAGGTCAACACAGGAACGCGTGATGATCGGCGGAGAATCACCTAGCACGCGCGATTTAGGTTTTCTATTTTCCTTTTTTTCTTAGAGAGCTGTCGGAGATGTTGGGAGCGAAAGAGGGGACTGGATGCTTCCAGTCAAGTCATTAGAGGATTAAATTTCTGAAATTTTGAAGTTGATCTGATCACTGATCCACACGTTTTTTTTAAACGAATCCAATGGTTTAGATTGTAATGAACAGGGTGTTTTACTTCCCGCTCATATCTCCATTTTCAAAGTTCAAACAGTTGATCCGAATTTTTCAACATGATCTTTATATTGATATGTGCTTGGATACCAAATTTTACATTTTTTGGAAATTTTCTACTATTTTTTTAGACTTTTTGAAAATCAGTGTTTTTGTAAAAAAATTATTATTTTTTTATTAAATGAAAAGCTCTGATTTTTAAAAATTCTAAAAAAATAGTAAAAATTTCTAAAAAATGTAAAATTTGGTCTCCAAGCACATATCAATATGAAGATCATGTTGAGAAGTTCGAATCGACTGTTTGAACTTTGAAAATTGAGATATGAGCGGGAAGTAAAACACCATCTTTACTTCTCAAAGCATGATAGCCTATATATATATAGATATATGGATGGGCTAGGGTGAGCCATGGAGTAAAATAAGTTTTTACTTCACGCCTCATTATTTTCATTTTGAAAATCTAAACAACTGATCCAAACCGTTCAACATGATCTCCATATTGAAATGTGCTTGGAGACCAAATTTTACATTTTTTGGAATTTTTTTACTATTTATTAAGCCACTTTGAAAATCGCTGATCCATTGGTCCAGAATTTTTTACTGTCTTGCTACTGTTTACCCGGATCAGCAATTTTCAAAGTGGCTTAATAAATAGTAAAAAAATTCCAAAAAATGTAAAATTTGGTCTCCAAGCAGATTTCAATATGTAGATTAACTTGAACGGTTCGGATCGACCGTTTGGACTTTGAAAATCTGATTTTGAGTTGGAAGCATATCGGCCCATATGCTACTAAAAGCATATTAGCTTATCTCTATGTATGTATGTATGTATGTAATATACATTCAATGCAATACGCTGGTTACGGATCTGCATGTCATGTCATGCAATTATATCTCTATTATTAAATTTTGAAAAGTCCATTCAAACTGTTAAATATGTTTTTCATCGTACGAAAATGTATTTACAAACGAAATTTTACATTGTTAAAAAAAATTTACTATTTTTTACATAGGTAAAAAATTACTACTTTCGGATGGTCCAGAATTGTTAGATCAAGTGATTTTCAACTAATCTAATATAATATCATATTTAACTATTTGAATCGGATAAAAATATAAATATAAATCGATCACATCATATTATCATTGTCTTACTCGTTTAATTGTATACCAGGTATCTTAATTTTATCACAGAGTCCCTAACAAGTAATTAAACAACACAGCATATTTTTCCTTTTTAAAAATTATCCAATATCCATAAATAGAGCCTGAGACGTGTGGCCCAGCAGGAGCTGTACTTATATATATATGGTTGCCATTAAAGAAATGCAAAAAATTGTAAATTGAATGAAGCTATTGTCAAAATTCTAATTTAGATGCTTTACAAAAGTAAATTCATGAGGCATTAAGTGAACAAAATACACAGATCGGATCGGTTTATATAATGACTAGGATTTAATCTGACCCGTCCAGAAGTGATAAGAAAAATATTGTCATTTAACACCCAAAACAAATACCTGGCTAAAAAAGATTAATTGCTGTTACCAAACCACTGTCATGTCAAACCATATATGGTTTATAAATTACAATTGAGTGAGGCTATGGACTTCCGCTAGTGTACTACGGCTCAATATAGTACTTTTTAAAATTTTAACGGTCGATCCGAACCGTTCAATGTGATATCCATATGAATATGTACATGCAAACTAAATTTTATATTTTTTTCCAAATTTTTTTACTATTTTTTTAGATAGGTAGAATTTTCAGTGTTTTATACAAATTCTGGACCATCAAAATTCTACCTATCTAAAAAAATAGTAAAATAATTCGAAAAAATATAAATTTAGTTTGCAAGTACATATTCATATGGATATCACATTGAACGGTTCAGATCGACCGTTAGGATTTTAAAAAGTACCATATTGAGCCGTAGTACACTAGCCATACTACACTAGCCGAAGTACCATAGGCTCACTCATTACAATTTTATATAGGTGTTGACCGTTGACCTCTTACGTACCCTATATATACATGTATATCCCCCTCCCCGTCATGCAAAACACATGTACACTGCATCTGTGCATGCTCTCTCTTTTCACGCTAAATCTCTCTCTTTCTTATAATTAACATGGCAAATATCCAATCTCATCTATATCTCCCCTTCTCTCTACCACTTCTAACAATAGCATTTGCCACCCTTTCCCTCATCCTCTTCCTCTTAAACCAACGGCGCAAATCTCGACACCTCCCGCCGAGCCCCCCTGCTCTTCCGGTCATTGGCCACTTGCACCTCCTCAAACCACCGATTCACCGTGCACTCGACCGCCTGACAACGACCTACGGCCCCCTTCTCCACCTCCGCTTCGGTTCCTCACTATGTATCATTGCCAGTACAGCAGACCTTGCACGCGAATTCTTAAAGACCCACGATGCGGTCTTCACAAACCGTCCATCGACCGCTGCATCACGCCAATTCGCATACCATGATTTCGGCTTTGCCTTTGCACCGTTTGGCCCATATTGGCGTTTCATGAAGAGGCTCTGCATGTCAGAGCTGCTCGGGTCACAAACAGTAGCGGAGCTACGACCGGTGCGCAATGCAGAGCTGAGGAGCATGTTGAAGAGCATCATCGATAAAGCTCAACAAAATGAGGCCGTGAACTTGAGCAAGGAGATTATAAAGCTAACGAACAATGAGGTCACAAAAATGGCTGCCAGCACAGCAATAGGAAGCGAGACCGCGGAGGCGCGTGAGCTGGTGAAGCAGGTGGCAGAGATTATCGGGTCGTTCAACTTGGAGGATTTCATCGGAATATGTCGAGGGATGGATCTACAAGGGCTGGGGAAGAGGATGCGGGATGTGCACAGCCGGTTCGACAGGCTGTTGGAGGGGATCATGAGAGGAAAAGAGGAGGAGAAGAGACAGGGGAAGAAGAGAGATATGAAGGATTTGATCGACATATTGCTCGAGGTGGCGGCCGATGACAAAGCCGAGATTAAGCTCAGCAGAGAGAACATCAAGGGATTCATTATGGTATGTAACTACCTATGCACACATGCATCTTTCTCCTTTTCTTTTTACACAGAAAATGAAAATCATCAACTACCTAGCTTATGTCAGAAACAAGTTCTAAGCTTAGTTTTTGGTATGAAAAATCTAGTACCTAAGGAGTACAAAACATGTACTGGGTCTGGGTCGCTTCCTTGCATTCTCTAATTTATTTTTATTTTATTTTTTATTTATTTTAAGGTTAGTGGGCTAAATTTGCCCACCAACTGGTATATCTTTCCTTGTCAGAATTTTTGTGGTTAAGCCAATTGAAGGTCATTGTCAACTTGACTTTTATGGAAACCAAAAGAGAGCAAGATTTTGACTGAATTGAACTATTGAAAGGTGTCTGTACTGGTACCTCAAATTCCAGGGGCCCAGCTGGTTCAGTAGGTTGGAATAGATTTATCAAATTAAACCCAATGAAGTAATCAATGTCAACCATAATTTATGAATGCAACGGCCCCCTAGGGAAGTTCCAACAAAATTGAAGTGTCAATTTTGGGTTGCCTATGCATGTCCGACGAGTCCATATCAGATACTGATGTTACCTCAGAATATATATTTATGTTTAGATCCGGACCGTCTGATTAGAATCCGGATCAATTTGTGTCATTTCTGATCAGATGGTTCGAATCTAAACAGAAAGATTATGTTATGTTATGTTAGGTGATCGATGTGTACTTTTAATTTACTTACCCACAAATAATCATACACATAATAATAATAACAGTGGTTATAAATCAAAATGATAATTATAAAAATATCACTATATATGTTTACGATGGTGATGTTGATATAATTAATAGCAAATGTCACGATCCGGTGTACGCACTTGATGACGATATTATGATGATGTGGATATAATAAATAAATAAATAAATATTTGGATCCGATGCACTTAATATGGTGACGGTTCATATTAATCTTGTTAAATTGTTTACAGTCCATTAAAGATTTACTGCTAGGAATATTTAAATTCCTTCATTCAAAAATGTATATTTGCATATTTCCAATTAACTTTCAATTATCAGTGTTCAGTTGAATTAGTGGATTTTTTTTACCAAAGAATTAAAATTTTATTTTATTTAATTTCCTGTATTGCCTTAATGGCCTAGTTAAATACAGCAGGTGGAATTTTTTAATATTTTTATAAGAAATTATTTACCAAATAAAATTCTAAAATTCACAATAATATTAAAGGTAGTTAATTTTCCTATTTTCCATCCATAATTAGGATCTCTTCACCGCCGGAACAGATTCATCGGCAGCCACAATCGAATGGGCGCTGGCTGAACTGATCAACCACCCCGATGCCCTTCAAAAGTTACGAGACGAGCTCGATCGTGTCGTTGGTAAAGACCGTCTAGTCGAAGAGACCGACCTGCCTAACCTGCCATACCTCAATGCAGCAATGAAAGAAGCCATGCGGCTTCATCCCGCCGCCACAATCTCGCACCGTCAATCTATCAAGGAGGTGACTGTCAATGGTTACGCCATCCCGGCCGAAACCACCCTTTTTGTAAACCTATGGTCAGTCAACAGGGACCCGAAATACTGGGTGGACCCGAACGAGTTCAAGCCCGAGCGGTTCCTTGAGGGACCAACTGCCGGGTTGGATGTTAGAGGACTAAACTTCCAGCTGTTGCCGTTCGGCAGCGGCAGGAGGGGCTGCCCCGGTATGACACTTGCAATGCAAGCTGTACCAGTGGCGGTAGCTGCACTAGTGCAGTGTTTCGATTGGAACGTGAAAGGTAAAGTCGACATGGAGGAAGGGATCGGGTTGGTGAGTGCACGCGCATGCCAGCTCGTTCTTCCTGTAGTTCCCCGGCTGCAGCCGTTTCCGGCCACGGACGATTCTACAGTTAGCTAGTAATTAATTAAGCTCTTTGTATAAATGTGATTCTGAAACCAGTGTGCATAAAACCGCTGTTCAGTTAATAATAATATGAAATTAATATATGGTTATTTGAAGGGTTTGTACGTACTTTTTATTTATGAGATGGTAGGTGAGGTCTGAGGTGTGTACAAGTACAAAGGACAGGAGTCCTGTTGTAATTTTCTAATTCTATGATGAATAAATAAATGCTCTCTCAATCAAGATTAATTTACTTTTCAAGTTGTACTTTATGAGACGGTAACGGTATGTTAGGCGTGTAGCCAATTCTCCCTAACAATTTCAATGAAGAGATTGATTAATTTGATATTTGTCATTTTAGTTAGCCAGGGTATATATGTTACAAAATTAATTAATGTGACGGCTCTGTAAATTACTCTTATTAATTGGACAATATAAATTCTTCTTAAAAAAGAAATTAAAGGCGGTTTGTTTCCACTTTCCAGCAATCCAGCTACATCAACTATATATATATATATGGCCTATGGGACGCCAAATCCCCACTTCGATAGTTAAGAAATTTATTTAATTTAATTACCAAATAAAATAGATCTCTTTTCAGGGTTGTATACACTTCCCAAATTAACAAAAAGAGAAGAAAGAAATTGAAGTATTATTTTTTGAGGATATGTCCCAGACCAGAAATTGGTATTTTTAGCGGTAGGCGTTAGCTTTCAAATTAATATGCATGCAGTACGCGTTAGTTTCAAATTTTTTTATGTACGCTTTAAAGTTAAATTTAATAATAATAATAATAATAATAATAATAGTCATTAATTTTTTAAGGTAAATAAAAATTCAGTAAAATATTAAATTGAGTATCTTTTATATAAGAAAAATTGTATCATAAATTTCGATTTTTACATCTATATATACGTGTAATATAAATCATAACTTTCTATCGATACTAATTAATATGGTATACATTTTCTTTTTTTCCTTGTTGAAAAAATGCCAGACGGCCCATTCATTGATAGAGGTTGAATACATCAATTTCACAAGCAACTAAACCTAGCCCAGTAACCCGGCCGTTCACTAGCCCAAAACTACTTTGTATAGTGTATTAGTGCCTCAGCCACAACCTACTAAAAACTAACTGTGCCCCCTCGGCAATTTCAATTCTAACCAAAACCACAAATACCTACTAAAAAAAATCATCTGGTTCTAAGCTGTAACAAAGCCATCATACTCCAGACTTTTTGGGGGTGTGAATATTAATTTGCACACCACTCATTACAACTCCAAGTATAACAGCACAAAACTATATGGAGTAAAATCAACTTGTCAGTTTTGAAGTTTTCAAGCGTGTTCGATTCACGTGCACACTTAATTCGCATGAATCTCAATATAAATCAAATAGTTTTGATTAGACATTAAACCGCCCCGATCAAGAGGGAAAGGTATTGAATAAGGATCATATCCATGTTTTGATGGGATCCATGGCAGAGGAATGACCGAACTTCTTTCAAATTTCCTTCCTAATTGGAATAAAAAAAAATTCTGCATAATTGAAAAAATAACCTGTCTAATTCAATAAGCTACGAGAAAATCCTCACCTCTCATCATTTCTTGTGCTTTTGGAGGAGCTTGTATGCAAGAAGGAAGTTTAATAGAGTTAGTTACGTTTGATAGTTAGTATTCTGTTGTAATTAGTGAAGTTGTTAAGAGAATGTTAGAAATATTATTAAAGTTGTTAAGAGACTGTTAGTGGTATAATTGTAATTAGATAAGACTCTTTATATAGAGCACCAGTTGTAATCGATGCACAACAAGAAAATACAATTTCATTTCATCTCTCTTCTATTATCCTTTATGGTATTAGAGCTTTGGTAGTCTAGAATTAGACTAAAGCCTATTCTAGAAATTAGCCTCAAACCCAATCCCCTATTCTAGCTTTGAAAAAAAAAAATTTATTCCAGAGATAATCCTCTATTCCTTTCTATTCTAGTCTAAACCTTCTTTATTCCACTTTATTCTAAATCTACTCTTTCTATCCCCTTATCTCTCTATATTCTTGATCCAAACTCATTCTATTCCAGAAATAATTCTATTCATCTCTATTCCTTCTCTTACAAAAACCAAGAAAATAGAACCAGATCAAGAGTCGGAAAGTCGTCGCCGTAGTCATTTCCACCCCACCCCACCGCAACCATCGCCACCGCATCAGTCGCCTTCGCATCAGTCGCCTTCGCATCAGTCGCCTTCGCATCAGTCGCCACCGCCTTGCACCACGCCGCTCTCTGACACACCAGTACAACCTCAACGATTAGAGCCGTGCCAGATTGATCTCAGCCACCGGAGACATCCTTACTCAGCCATTGTCACCTCTGATTGCGCGACACAGCTCAACTCGCCGGATCTAACAAGAAGAACACATCACGCTCACTTCATTTTCCACCTCACACGCCAATTGAGTGGAGACTTGCTTTCACTCAATCGGATCTGTACCACCCCTCTCATGGTGAGGATCTCTGATCTCCTCCGTGTTACAACGATCCAACGCAACTCAGCTACCGAGAAGGCGAGCAAGGGTTCAGCGCAAGAGAAAAGATGGTTTCGAACTCGAGTTATTTCTAAGGGGATCACGAAGAGAAAATGGTATTGGTCGCAACAAATTGTACTGTAGCCAGTGATCAGATCTGCTGCCGTGATGGCCGTATTTTACAAAGGAGTAACAAAAAAAGGGGGTAGTTGCTGATTGTGTTTGTGGAAAAAAAAGAGTTATGGAATCAATCAGGCTGCACTAGTGTATTGCAAACGGGCCGGTCTAGTTCGTGGTTCCCACGGTCCACAGTTCACACGGGTCCACAGGTCTACACGGTCCGGGTTCGGCGGGTCTGACTTGAAATGGTTGGCAAAATCCGTGCTAAGACCATGGTCCAGATTCACACGGTGCGGTCCAGTCCAAGGTCCGGTCTGTTTTTTTTAAAACAGGTTTAAATTGCTCTGGCTGGCTGGCTGGCGCTACCTTCTTTTTTAGATGGTCCGTTATTCTCAAAATTTTCAAAATTTCAAACGGTTTTGGGGTTCACATGGTTCACACGGTTTTGGGGCGGGTCCAGAACGGTTTGGGCGGGTCTAGTATGGGTTAACACAGTTTTGGCCCGGTTCCCACAATTTTGATCCAGGTCCACACGGTTTTGGCCCGAGTCCACACGGTTTTGGTTTGGGTCCACACGGTTTTGGTCCGGTTGATACATGTTTGGTCCGATTCACACGGTTTTTGGTCCGGGTTGCTACGGTTTTGTCCGGTCTGATTTTGCTACGATATGGGTTGCCCCGGTCCATGGGTCAAGACCTGTCCGGTCTACTCCGAGTCTACTGGAAAAAGTCGGCAAAAAATGGTGCTAGACTTGGGTTTAACAACGGTCTGGTCCACTACGGGTTTGAACCCCGAGTCAGGTTCGCGGGTTGTCCGATCCGGTCCTGAACTGGCTGGTTTTTTTCAATACACTAGACTGCACGAATCTCTGTTCAGATTAGATTTCTTTCATTTTTTTTCTTTCTCTGGGCCAAGGTAAAAAGCCTAATGAAGAATTTTTCATTTCTCTTATCTTCCTACCTACCGAACCCAGTTCTTTTTGAAAGCTTGCACATGACAAGAAATAAGCAAGTATATAATTCTATAATTGATATTAAGCTCCCTCAGACCTCCAATCTTTCAAGAATTCACATCACCTCAGGCTACATGATTGAAGACAATTACGATCGGACGGTTGTTTTAACATGGCACGAATCTCAAAATAGATCCCCTATAGTCTCCATAGGCATCGGATTGAGTTTGACTCAGATATGATTAATCTGGGCCATCCGTTTTAATTTTCTTGAGTCAGGTACTTGGGAGGATACGAATCCATCTTTCAAATCACCAAGCCAAACTAATGTCGGGCTCTTATTCTTTTCTCTTCTTCTATCACCAAAATGCTTCTCAAAATTGAGACAAGAGAGCCAAAAGCCTCTTGAAACCATGTATTTGACAACAAGCCATGAGCTTTCCAATTTTTTTATTTTTATTTTCTTTATTTTTTAAAGGACTCAAACGAGCCTCTCGAGTATATGGAAGCATTCTTGAGCCAAAAGAGCTCATTATTCTCTCTATACCTTCTTCTACCTTCAAAGAGACCCAAACTTGACGATTCAAATCGCAAGAACAATGACATTGAGATATTGACATCGATCTTCTTCTTTTCGGAGCAAGCTCAACATTGCTACTGCACCATGTTTCGCTTGAGGGGGCGTAATAGAGTTAGTTACGTTTGATAGTTAGTATTATGTTGTAATTAGTGAAGTTGTTAAGAGAATGTTAGAAATATTATTAGAGTTGTTAAGAGGCTGTTAGTGGCAAAATTGTAATTAGATAAGAATCTTTATATAGAGCACCAGTTGTAATCGATGCACAACAAGGAAATACAATTCCATTTCATATCTCTCTTCTATTATCCTTTAAAGTTTCAGATTAATGCAAACAGCTAAAATATTTTTGACTTTATTGAATTTTCAATTCCATGAAAACTTATTTTGAGTGTCACTTCTGACATCGCCTACAACAGGTGGTATATATCAAGGCAAATATTAGTATTAATCCTGGATGTTTTTAAATGTGACATAAAAACAAAATCACCAAGTCTTTTTTGATGAGTTCACCAAGAGTATACAACTGGAGCACCATATATTAAGTCAGAATCTAATCTTACTTTTGCTCCATTTTCAACTACAATGAACATTTATTATGTCGAATAGTAATGTTATTCAACTACAAATGAAGCATTCTGGACATATTGGTACTAGCATGCGATTGACCCTTTATCCGCATGCAACCAAAGGCAGCCAAACCGCATACAAGAGATGCAGCGCAGGAATTCCATGCGGATGATGCTCAACCGTATGCAACCTATGCAACCACACAGGATAATTGACAGACAGTAGTTATATCACTAAACTTGGTAGCCAAGTTCCACTAAGCCCACTAACACATGATGGACGAATTACAACTCATCTCCTCATCTGGACAGACAGAGAACCTAATAGAATATATATATATATATATATAATAGATCTAGGGTTTACATAGAAGCGGAGAGAGAGAGATAATATACATAGAAGAGAGAATAGAAAACGTGTAAACTCTACTAGAATAAGAGAGACAAGACGTGAAGACGGTGTGTATGAGATAAGGAGATTCTCTAGGTGTATTCCTCCTATTTCTTCTTCCTCTTACTGCTTTAATTATATCTTTTGTATCTTGTGTTGTTGAACTCGCCATGAGTGACTAAGCAAGACCTTTCTAGGGTGAATGCATGTAATCTTGAATTTTTATGAGTTTAATCTAGCTAGATGTTTATTTATATTTATTATTTGCGTTTGATCTGAATTCTTTATGCACTTTATTATTTATATTACTATTTAATCCGGTGCATGTAACCTCGTGACTATGGCAATGTACCCATGGTAGGCGTATAGGGTTGACTAATTAGGAATAGGGTATAATTATCTTAGGTCCAATAAGGGAAATAGACGCACCTGTTGATCCCTTGTGATCGGAATCTCAGTTAGGAATCTATTGGAATATAAATCTGCAGACAAACGTCGCTTTCTATAGGCTGATAGTGGGATAATCTCGGTTATTTCAACTACGGAAGGTATAAAGGAATGACGTAACTGTGAATTAAATCCTTCTAGTCTTAGTAATGGTGACTTATCATTGATCTTTTATGCGATTAATTAGGGTGAGATAAGGGTACCATCCCCTTACTAGTCCTCTTCAGTTAGGGTGCTATAGCGTACCTGTGATTAGCACTATGATAGGATTAGCAGCTCTCAGATTTGCAATTGATACCAGTACATGACGCACACGGTTCTGATCAAACCGCATGCAAGCGCAACTACATATATAAGTTGGTGACAGCACCGTGTGTGTTTGCATTCTTCACCAGAAACTAGATTAAACAAGTAAGAATGATAGATAGCCTGATCCCTAAAAGCTCATTTTCTATACATAAAGTATTCATTTACTTTTTTTATTATTCCTACAACCAAACAAACTAAACAAATCAAACCAAACAAACAAAACAACTAAAAACCTAGAATTGATTGCCGTTAGATTTCTTAATACACTATCTCTGTGGATTGACACCCCGATCTATACTATACGATAGGTTCATACGCTTGTGAATCGATTGTAAAGTAGACAATTAGAGTTATAAATATTATTAGCTCTGATTTTGACCCATTAATAGATTAATGTTGCCAATTTATTTTATTGTTTTTATTGGATTAATGGATTATGGGTATTTAATTTTTTGTGACCTGAATTCGAAATTTTACTTCTGCTGAGCAGCATATTGTAAGAGTTAATTGGTTATTTAAGAAATGAAAATATGATCAACGAAAATACATATATGACCAATCTTTTCCGTGCAAATATATATATATATTTTTTATTTCATGTACAAGTCAAATATGTTAGGATCCAACAACCAGATCAAGCACTAAAGCGCAAGGTTAGGATCTGAAGTTCTTTTTAAAATGAGAAAAATCTAACAACCAGAAGCCCCACAGCGCAAGGTTAGGATCTGAAATCCATTCGAAGTCGGGAAAATTTAAAATCACTATTTAATCATACGGCAAATGATAATAGTCTAACAATCAATTTAATTAGACATATGATCATATGCATTATATATATATCATCGTTACTGAAATTGACCATATTTTTTTTAAGCTTCAAAATTGTAAGATATTTATGGGTATTATAAAAAAATTAGTAGTTTCATCAATTATATATGCTTTGTATCTGAAGTATGAAAGCTGAACCTCATAACATTTTTTCTGAATTTCCATCATAGCATTCTGACTCAGTTTTTCCTATTTCAGGGAACCGGCCTAAGTCATATAGTTCATCGATCAGTTCGTTAATATATTCTGAGATGTGAAAAAAAAAAGTTGTTTGTTATGAATCAATCACTACAAGAATCTGTGTTATCTCCGAGGAAATATACACGATCTAAACAGCCACGCTCTTACTTACAAATTAAGAAGTACATAACTACATATTATATATATTTCCGGAGAGTTCTCGAAATTAGTTTTAGCGTGGTTAATTAACGAATGTTATCCCCGAAGTCTGTTCATCGATGAAAGTGGATGCACATATGTCCAACCACTACAGCAGAAAGGACTTTCAGTAACTGGTGAACCGGTCGCTGATACTCCACATCAGTCGCTGATGACGAAAACCGGTCATTGATACACCGGTCGCTGAATGACGTCATTCCGGTCGCTGATGACGTTTCAGCGACCAAATTGTTTGGCCGTTGTTGGATTTTGCTGACGTCATGTAAATGCAGAGACCAAAACAACCGGTCGCTGATACCTTTCACCATCGGTGTATTTGTGTGTGAATCAACTGTTGGTGTTGACATATACATTTTTTTTAATGTTTCATTTCCAATCAGAATCCAAAATATCACAATAATAATAGCACAATAATAATATCACACGAGGCATGATGTAATTCCAAATATCACATTTACATTATCCAAATTACATGAGTTAATTCCATAAAGTATACTGACACTCCAATCATATATAAAACCAGCATTCTCATAAAAATTAATAGTGTAAAACACATCTAGATTACTCTTTTAATTTGATGTAATGTACAAACTTAGTACAAATTGCAATCAAGCAAAGTAGGCAACATACTAGTGTTAGTCTGTTCAACACCAAGTGTGTCTATCTCAACACCAATCTGCAATTTTAAAATGAAAGAATAGTAAGAAAAAAGAAAAATATAATCAATCTGTCTTGCAACCTATAACTAAACAAAAGGAGATAACAACTCAACATGATTATAATCAATTTCTCCTTTAAGAAATATTTCATAAAGGCCGGTACTAGTGGTACAACAAAACAGTAATCTGATTGGAAATGAAGGCCGGTATCAGTGGTTAAATATTCTAGAGCAGACCAAATTTCTTCTTGAATCAGTCATCTTTATAATTGGTAATTCACCAACTCAAAAAATATTACATTTTTCTAAAGTATAGACATTATAGTCTTATAGATGTCAGTTCTAGTTAAGCCCTTAAAAAAATTAATTTAAGGTGGGATATTAATTGAAATTTTGGGTCTTCTATATATTTCAACCATTTGATTTAAAAAGGTTATAAATCCAAAGTAAAATTAAATTCTCCTAACTATTTTTTTCAATTTTCAGGAATATATCAGAACCGTCCCCTTCAATCTTCAAGCGTTATATAAACATGAAATGCATGCAGTAAAATGATATATACATGCACTCTGAAGAAAATAAGAAGTTTGTGCACATATACCATGCGGTACAAGTAGTAGTTCTGATCTTCTAAGATATGCTCCTGTGTGAAGGCCATACAAGAAGCGATATATGAACAACAGTAATATGTTAGATATAATTAAACAGCTATATTGCAATATATCATGTAATATGTGAACAAGGAAGAAATTAAATGAGTTAGTTGAAAATCTGCACCTTGCTGCGGAGGTTACTCAGCTGCTCGTTTAGTAATTCTTCCTGTCACATAATACATATAATCAGTTAAAAAACTTACTATATATGTTTGAGTACCTTCTTTACTTGTAGATAATAATTAATGGTAAATGATGGGCGCTACTTCAACAATGACATTGGACTAAATTCACCAATATTTTTCTTAAGATAGTAAACAAATCACCCTAGATATTGTTAATTATATACAACATATACTATAAGATGCATGGAAAATATAGCTCATCCTCCATGTAAGCAATAAATCGATTGACCTTTTTGTTTCGGACTTTCTCGATCGAGGACTCCAATAGTATGAACAACAGTAATCGAACCACACAACAAAACAGCAAGGAACAAGGCAATAAAGGCCGGTACCAGTGGTACAACCATATCAGAACCGCAATACCAGTCGCAAACATTTCACCACAATATTCCCGAATTCCCCAAAATCAAATCAATTTAATCGCATTGAGAAAATCAACAACTCAAGAGCGATATTTATCAATTCAGTTTCTACGTCGAAATTTCAAAATTCCATCAAGGCACAATTCAAATTCGGATCAAAATGTGCAAGGAGCACAGCCACAGCCACAATTCAAATTCGGGTCAAAAAGAGGGGGTGGCTCGGCCTCATGCCATATCAAGAAAATCACATAAACAGGGGTATACTGGGCCTTACCCGGATTGTGGTGCTCGCCGGTACCAAGGTTGCCCCTTTGAACCTTGCCTCACAACGGCTTCGAGATCAACGTGCACAGGCCCGACAGCGGGGGTGGCCTGATCAGCGGGGTCGGCCCTGAGGTAGGGGTCAGCGGAGCGGGGGCGGAGGAGTTGGGCGAGTCGGGGGCGGCCCGCCCTTTTTTTTTTTTGGCTAAACCTAAAACGCGGGAGGATAGGCGGGAGGAGACAAAGAAAGAAGAAAAAGTCGCGCGGGGTTTTTTTAGGAGGCACCCTTCTACGACCGGGCCAAATCGGTCGCTGAAGGCTGTAGGCGTCGGTCGCTGAAGGGTTCGTCTCCGATGCATTTAATTTTTTTTTTTTTTGGGGGGGTCTTCAGCGACCGGCGACAGAACCGGTCGATGATATCAGTCGCTGATGCCTTGTTTTGCTGTAGTGAACATTAATTATCCACGTGGATGTTCGGCATGAAAGACGTGGATTTCGTATTAAATTTTTACCATGCATAAGTCCTACAAATAATGGGAATCTAACTACTCATTATACCATGTAACTGTTTTCAATTCTAATGTTTTATCCTCCCCCACCCACCCACACACACACTGACATACACCCTTTTTTTTTGCATTGAGCAAAAATATTATGAATAAGAATAGATAATTAAGCAACCTACTACACTTATTACAAAAATAAAGATCAATCAAGGATGTAAGTATGGTAGACTAATAGCAAATAATTTTTGTTATTTTAATAAGGAAGTAAAGAAATGGTTAGGTTATTAGAAAGATTGTAGTTAATTTCTATTTGCTATATGAGAAATTATTAGGGGAGCGGGGGTGGTACTAGTACATGTTTATAAGGCTTTAATTTGTTATCGAAATACATAATATAGAAAAAAAATTACTATAAATTAGAAATTTTGTACCATATATTTCTATGCTTGTGCTAATTTGATTTTCTTAATGTACATTGTGACATATGAATTTTCATAATATTTATTTTCTTAATGTGCAGTGAGATATTAAGATTTTTTTCTCTTTTAATTTTGTTAACATAGTGGGGGTAAAACCACATGGGTTCCTTAAGAAATGTTAAATACTTCTATTTTGGTACAAAAATTGTGGTACCACATTACAATTTACAGCTAACAAAAATCCAACACTGATTGTTGGGTATTGTTCAGTGTCGAACTTTTTATAATATCCGACACTAATACTCCAACTATCAGTATCGAATTTCATAAACACTACAAAAATGGGACAGTATCCGCAATTGATGGATCCTGTTGGTATACCCTTGCTGATACTCCCGTCACTAATAGAGAAAACACATTTCTGTTGGTATACTCTAGCAAATAGTCACTTTTTACTCTCTCGGATACTATCTCATTCTTGTAGTGAAATATGACAGTGATAATACCGGTTTGTCACTAGTGATCTTCACAATATCTTACACGAGTTGTACATTCTGTACTAGTGGTTAGTGGTAAGATTTCTCCTCCTAAAGATAACAAACACCCAAATTATTGCAAATAAATGGAAGATTGGATTATCATTGATAATTTAGTCACGTATGAATGGGTGCTTAATTTCATATACATGGAACCTAAAATTGCTAGTTTGTTTATTTATCATGAGAATTCTCTCTCGATGTAGAATGCCATCAAAGAATTATATGGTAAGACACAATTATATATGTTCACATCCTTCCAATTAAAGAAATGGTTCATCATCAAAGAAATGGTTCATTACAATTATCTCAAATAAAACAAAGAAATAATGGTTCATCATCAATCACTGATAATATATACTGGGTCTTTATGAACTCTATATGCCCCAAGGACACTTCTCAATGTGCAAGCCGACCAAGGAGCATTCCGGTGAAGACGAGCGCTCCAAACCATTTGTTGGAAACAAATCTATAAATTTATGAAGGGAGATGTAAGCTTACTGTTACTGAGACCTTCAAATGCATATTTCTAAATCAATAAAGTTATTTCCCCCCAATAAATGGTTAATTTATTTTTTCCTTGCGCTAGCTGGTATCTTTACTTTCCCTAGACTTAACCTCTTAAGCAATATTGCTGGCATCCTGTTTAAGCAAGTGGACATGGGTATATACATCATAATTATAATCAATTAATGTACTCTTCTTGGCAAGTGGCAACGATTCGTGCTAGACCAAATGTTTAATTAGCTGATTACTATTGATCCCTGATCTCATGCATACTAAACAATTAAACATTAGGATCATTCCATATATATATAATCAAGACTTGTATGTCTCAGTAAAGCCCTTTTTTTAGATAATCGATAACTGTTATTGTTAAATTTACTTTTTCACAATGGTTAATTATCAGATGAGATATACAAGAAGCATTTATTTATTGTTGAATGTACTTACTTTCTACTGCAGTCTGAGGGATTCGACAAGTCAACCGTCAAAATCTGCCACAACAGTTGGCCCCCCGCAGCAATCATAAAAGCAAAATAGGGCCAACCTGACAAATTAAAAGTATCAACCAGTATGTATTAGTTAACACTTTTGAATAATAATTAAAAAGATAAACTTGGGTTATAAACAAATTAAGCAAAATTAATACATGTGTTATCATCAGTTGGTACGTTTCAATACGGTAACTTCTGCGCGCAGGAATTAATTAATTAAGCTGAACTGAACTTTTCAAATTTTACCAAATTTTTTTACTTAGCATGCCTTCTACGCCTTAAGGCTGTCTAGAAGATACAAATTTAAGATCAAGCGCAGAATCTTACCAAGGCCACCATTGTAGCCTCCAAGTAAGAAACAACCAATACTGATGGCTGAAAAACTTAAATTCCAGTACACAGTCGAATCTCCGAACAGCAATGCGGTCGATTTAACACCCGCTTTGACATCATCTTCTTTGTCCTAACAATTAATAATGGACAACAATAAAACAGTAACTGTACGTCAAAGCAAATAACAGAATTTGTGTTCCAATGAAAACAAAGTTTGAACTTTCTTCTGCGGATAAAATCTTCAAATATGGTATATACATAACGCAGCAAAGAACCATTTATCTATTTCTAATTCTTTGACTCTTAATTTCCACATGTAGATCATAACTATACAAGACTCAGGTTGATGTTTCTTCATCCCACAAGCACACTTGTATGGGCTTAACACTCTTTTCAAACCCTTTTTTTCTCTAAAAATGGAAAAAAAAATACTTGGCGGTATGTATTACTTGTCATTCTAGCTACCTAGTTTTCTATTTAATCGACGTAAGAATATTTCAATATTTATCTCGTTTGTCCAAAAACTTACAAGTTATTCCACGGTTTCAATCTCAAATATCAATTTCCAATGCAACACATGGTATAAGCATGATTAATTGGTTGTAATACCAGCTAGAAAGATTTCAAGAATTGGTCGTCCACGCACCAATTAATACACCATTTGACATATTCCCACGTGATGCATGCATGCATGCATGTGTTATCGATCTAATTGATGCATGTTACTTAATTTCTCATTAAATTAATGTATCTAATTAAGCAAATACGTACTGATCTCGAGGTAAATGCATGATACCCGGCAATCTTAAGGTACTAAACAAAAAATGATACCCATCTTAAAATGTACGTAGTTAGACTTCAGAATATAAAATTATTAGTGGACATTTCCTGAAGGGCTTAATAACAAAAGTGGACAGAAGAGGAACGTGTGTGACGTGTCTCTTCAAGAGAAAATTTTATATTATTCGGCATTGTTGACTCAAAAGACTTAGATTTAAATTAGAAGCTTCTAGATCGAGGATGTTTACAAAAGTACTGAAATTAAATTAAGGTACCTGATGGGCATATATTGTATCATATATGAGTGTCCAGAATACACTACCAATGAATATAGGTAGTATATTGCCAAGATCAGCGAAATTTCCTCTGACAGCAGCCCATCCAACAAGTGCACTCGTATTTATTGCTACACCGAGAAAAGCCTGTGGCTGCATTGTTAACAACATATATAATTAATAATTTACTGACAGATCAGTGATCATGCATATATATGATCGATGTTGAATATATATATAGTCTGTTTGAATAATTAAAGAAATGTATATTTATTGTAAGTTGAGGTAAATCGAGTTGTTAACTTAATTAGTGTTGGAATTAATTGTATCCCATGGGATTGGTGTTCAAATGTCCAGTGTGATTTAGGGGAGAGGGGGATAGATGAGAATTATTAATGCATGCGTCTTTTATTTTACTTTTGAATTAAACATTTTTTACTTAATTGATATTTCTGATAATTATTTGAAGGAAACATTCAGCTATATATTTCAGTGAAAATCACGAGAATAATAATTGTATGATATGTAAAAGATCATACGTACGATTTCATAATTATTAATCGATCAAATGACTTTGGAAGGGCATATGTACATTAATTTCTTTGTTCTTCGTTTTGCAATGGCCAGCAGCAAATTTGCCTTTCAAAATGAAAAAAACAAAAAACAAAAAAAAAATCGCATTTGAAACATACCCAGTAAGTCACTCTCTTCATAAAAGGATAGACAAACCACAGAAGATGTTGTGCAGAAGCAAGTCCGAAGCTGTCATTGTTCCAATTAAAAATATATAGAAATTAAATAAGTTAATTTATCTGGTCAATAAGAATTAATTTCTTTCGTTACACATTCTGAGAAATAGTTATCTTTCAAGTTTCAACTTTAAAAGAATTCCTTGTACCTCAGCTTGTTGAGTAAAAGAAGAAGTGGTGTCATGAGCAGAAGCTGAAAGACCCAAAAGATCCAGCCTTGCAGTGGCGTCAACTCACCTGAGGCAAGAGGTCTCGTCTTGCAGCGTTCTACCTATATAAAATTTGCAATATATATATAATCTGTTGTGGTTGTACTAAAACCTTTAATTTGTTCGTAATTTAATTACTTGAGAGAGAAATTAACGTCCTACAGCTTGTTAATTACTAAACCTGTTTGTCGAATTCTATGTCATGAAGATCATTTAAGGTGCAACAAGAGGTTCTCATCAGAAAAGATATCCCCCCTAGCAGTATCACCAATCTGACATCAGGAAGAACTCCAGGTTTTGTAGCTAGCACAATTGACCTGCGTAGTGCATATATACAATCCAATGCAAATCAACCTCATCGCAAATTTTAAGAGATACTGAAATTATATATATATATATATAGAGAGAGAGTGACTAAGGTCAAAGTGGTAGTTCCTAGCTCCTGGTGCTACCAAGTCGTTTTCGGATTTCCAAAGTCCAAATGGCCGATCCGAACCGTTCAAGTTGTTCTCCATATTGAAATCTGCTTGGAGACCAAATTTTACATTTTTTGGAATTTTTTTAGTATTTATTAAGCCGCTTTGAAAATTGCTGATCACATGGTCCAGAATTTGGTTGCACTGTTTTTACTGGACCATGTGATCAGCAATTTTCAAAGTGGCTTAATAAATAGTAAAAAAATTCCAAAAAATGTAAAATTTGGTCTCCAAGCAGATTTCAATATGGAGAACAACTTGAACGGTTCGGATCGGCCATTTGGACTTTGGAAATCCCAAAACGACTTGGTAGCACCGGGAGCTAGGAACTACCACTTTGACCTTAGTCACTCTCTATATATATATATATATATACCATCTTCATAAATGGTCAACACATTGGTATTCTCATGATAATGTCTCAAAATAAAACAATGTAAGAACTTATAAGGGAAAACATATATGTGCAGTACCAGTAACTAGGCCATACTTGTAGCCACCACCCAATGCCACTTCTTACACGAGCAAGCACAAAATATGGCCTCAAGGACTTTGGTATGGTGGTATCTAGCCACGTCGATCTCTTTGTGCTCTGGCAGATGATTTTCTCACCTCGGGACAATGACAACAAACGTTGTCCTTCAGAAATTATAGCAGCACAATTTTTCGGCCGAGGAATTGAAAAAATTGTATGATTGAAGTTACTTATTGGTTTGTCATAAACATTGGTATGATTGAATTTATTTTTTTGGTCGCGTAATGCGGCACATCGATAGGTAGATGGTTGCACGTAATGAAAGCTGGAGGCAGCACACAAGCGCTCCATTGGTTCATGCAGGGAAAGTGGCGAGGGGTGGCAGAGAAAGAGAGGGAGAGAAAGGGAGATATAGTACTTGATGAATTGATGCGTATGTGTGTTCTTAGCAATGGGTGTGTTTTTAGAGCTAAGATGAAGATCATTTATAGACACAGTTGGACACTAAAAATATGACAATGTACATATTAATTAACCTTAAAAAGGTAAATTGCATATAGTCCATAAAGTATCACCATATTAAAATTTTAGTCCCTGAAGCTTCCAATTCTCATAATTCTACATCATCTATCAGTGATATCATATATGAGGAGGGATCCAATTAGAGTAGAACTAGGGTGTGTTGTGCTCACCCAAGGGTTTGGTGAGCATAACACCTAAATCTATCGGATTGACTTCAAACGAGACAAATTCAAACCGTTGAAACCGATCTACTTCACGAGTGATGTGTGTACATGTAAAATTTTAAAATTTTAAAATTCATTTAGTCCAAAGTCAAGAGGTCAAAATTGATAAAAAATGAATGCACCAAAATGTAGATTTAGGAGTTATTTTGGTGCATTCATTTTTTATCAATTTTGACCGCTTGACTTTGGACTAAATGAATTCGAAAATTTTAAAATTTAACATGTACACACATCACTCATGAAGTAGATCGGTTTCAACGGTTTGGATTCGTCTCGTTTAAAGTCAATCCGATAGATTTAGGAGTTATGCTCACCAAACCCTTTGGTGAGCACAACACACCATAGTTCTACTCATCCAATTACACCCTTTTTTCTGACACATCTTGACACTATTTTTTTATAAGTCAATTTTGTGATTTCAAAATTCAAACAGTCGATCCGAACCGTTCAACATGATCACCATATTAAAATGTGCTTCGAGATCAAATTTTACATTTTTTTTGAATTTTTTTACTATTTATTATGATGGTTACAAAATCGTTGTTTTTCAATGGTCTGAAAACAACGATTTTGTAACCATCTTAATAAATAGTAAAAAAATTCTAAAAAATATAAAATTTGATCTCGAAGCACATTTTAATATATCCATCATGTTGAACGGTTTGGATCGACTATTTGGACTTTGAAAAGGGTAGGTGTCAAAATGTGTCAAAAAAAGGGTGTAATCTGATCCCTCCTCATCATATATATATATATATATATATATAGAGAGAGAGAGAGAGAGAGAGAGAGAGAGAGATACAGAGAGAGAGACAGACAGAGAGAGAGAGAGGCTAAGATACAAACGTTTGTTCCTAAGTCATGGAACAAACGGTTTGGTTCTCTGATTTTCAAAGTCCAAACAGTCAATCCAAACCGTTAGATATTCAATCTATATTAAAATCAACTTGGAGACCAAATTTTACATTTTTTTGAATTTTTTTACTATTTATTAAGATGGTTTGAAAATCGTTGTTTTCCAATGGTGCAGAATTTTAATAAAATAGCAATTTTCAAACCATATTAATAAATAGTAAAAAAATTCCAAAAAATGTAAAATTTGGTTTTTTTTTTTTTTTGTAATATGTGAAATTAATGATTCTGAAATCAGTGTGCATAAAAACACTGTTCAGTTAATAATAATATGTAATTAGTTGTGTTAAATCGGAAATATATGGTTATTTGATGGCTTTGTACTTTATTTATGAGATGGTAGGTGATAGGGCTGCACAAAAAAATTCGTAGTTCGTAATTCGATTCGAGTTTGATTCGAAAAAGTTCATAAAAAATTCGATTCGAAATGGAGTTCGTTCGAAATTAATTCAAATCAAACTCAAACTGGACCTAGTTCGTTCGAAATAGGTTCGCAAACCAAACTTAGTTCGAAATTAACTCAAACGTGAACCGTTGATTTCTACTGATAACTTATGTTCGTTGATGAAAATATAAGGTCGTCCAGTTCACAATTGCTCTCAGTTCTAACTTAAATTGTACTTTGAATACTTTGGATATTTGAAAACTTTGGTGATGTTGCTCCTGTTGGCTATTTGGAAAACTTTGGATACTGTGATTGTACTGAACTTTGATTGATTGTACTAAACTTTGGTGTTTGATATAAATTTTGGTATTTGTAATGAACTTTGATATAAACTTTGGTTTAATGTGTAATTAGAATTCAGAATGCCTGAGTTTTTATTGAAGTGTTGTAATTTCGAACATGGCCCAGCCATAAGTCATAAGTCGTAACAAAATTCGTAAAAGTTCGAAATTGAGTTCGTAAAAAATTCGATTCGAAATTGAGTTAGTTCGAAATTAATTCAAACCAAACTCAAACTGGAGGTAAGTTCGATTCAGTTCGGTTCGTTTGTAGCCCTAGTAGGTGAGGTGTGTACAAGTACAAAGGACAGGAGTCCTGTTGTAATTTTCTAATTGTATGATGAATAAATAAATGCTCTCTCAATCAAGATTTACTTTTCAAGGTCTATATATTATATGCTACATATATAAAGATCTCTGAAGTTATACTTTTATGAGACGGTATGTTAGGCGTGTAGCCAATTCTCCCTAACAATTTCAATGAAGAGATTGATTTGATATTTGTCATTTTAGTTAGCCAGGATATTATGTTACAAAATTAATGTGACGGCTCTGTAAATTACTCTTATTAATTGGACAATATAAATTCTTCTTAAAAAAGAAAGGCGGTTTGTTTCCACTTTCCAGCAATCCAGCTACATCAACTATGGCCTATGGGACGCCAAACTCCACTTTGATAATTAATCAATTTATTTTATTTAATTACCAAATTAAATCTCTTTTCAGGGTTGTATATACCGTTTTTTTTTAGTTACCACGAAAAAAAAAAAAAAATTAAATGAATACCACCCGGTTGGGCTCATTTCAAAACTTACCACCCATGCATACCCAGTCCGCGCACCAAATTGGATGGTGCGCGGACTGGGCAGGCGCACCGACCCCCTGGTGCTATTTTGTTCCAATTTTTACCCTTTTTCATTAACCAAACCACCAAAAAAGCCCTCAGAACCAGAGTAATACATCCAGTTGTTCAGCGATTCAGAATTTATCATAAGTAGATGCATATAAATTCAAATATCTCATAAGTAGCACAAATAAATTTGAATACATCATAAGTAACACAAATAAATATTACAAATAAAGTGAAATACATCATCCAATTTCATGAAACCCTATTGAGTACGGTTCCTAGCATCATTTCTCCTTCTCGCATTCTTTTCGAGGGTTGCTCTATTTGGTTGGTGACCCTTTTTTCTTCCTTCCAGTATGTCCATCCACATTTGGATTTCGGTTGTGTCTTCTCCTACCCAACTTTATTAACCGAGACTCTGGAACTAAGACCGGTCCTTCGTACGCCGGCCACTCACTTTGATTGTCATACGTGTGGAATTCACCACTCCATGTGTCGATGAGTATTTGAATGTTGTAATAGTAATTTACGAAGACATTTGGATCGTAGTTCCTACATTTTTCACACATTTGTAAGTGACATCATCCTCAAATATAGTAATGATTATCAAATTATTAGAGGATATTTGTACCTTAATTTACACACTGTCATCACATGTACACATGGTATTCCGGTGAGTTGAGGCTTTTGGCACGAGCATTCCACTTAATTGTCGTTCTTCACAACGATCTTGTACCTACAGTCTCTAGACGTGTACACCCATTTGCTTCTCTCTATGTCAAATGGGATTTTCTCACCATGTGAGGTGACCATAAATTCTCCACTTATGTTCATTGCAACCGCGCTCATTTTTTTTGTCTTATCGATGTGCTTGTTCAGCTTTAAGTGCGTATGAGTGAAAAAAAGCTGACCATCATTTTGGCATTCCACGGCCTTTGCATACCTTTCAACGAACCATGTGACACACTTGTAGAATGTCTCCTCAATAATTGTAGCAACTGGTAACCTATGAGAATTAAAAAATCAGAATTAAATTAAGAGAACCCTCAAAAAATATTTAAATAAATAGCGAAATGAGAATTATAAATTACAAACCTGCGCGAAGTCTTGAATACATTGTTCAGTGATTCAGAACCATTGCTTGTCATTATGGCCCAATGACCCCCGTCGTCCATAGCTTGGTACACCTTCCATGGCTTAGCTGGTTCTTCCTCGTCATTTTCGTTACACTTGCCACATGTATCCAAGTATGTCAACCAATCAGGATTTCGCCTTCCGATTGCATCAAGGCCTTTCTGTAATCTTCTTGGTTTCTTCTTTTTAACTATTATCTTGAAAAATTTAGAAGCAACTTTATCCTAAGTGTGCTTTCCAAAATTCTCAAACACATGTTGAGAGCAGTACCGGTGAGCACACTCCCCGTTTGCCTCAAACCAACCCAGGTCATCTTGTATGAACACCTTTTTTGTGCCCTTGTGCCGGTCAAACACCACACACATGAATCTACCTTGACCAATTACAAACTCCCGCACCCACTTCATGAACCACCCCCAATTCTCAAACTCCTCGCTCTCTACCAATCCAAATGCTAGCGAGATTAATTGGTTCTCCGCATCGTATCCGGTAACAATCAACAACCTACCATTGTATCTACCTGACAATAAACAAGCATCGATGCTGATGACGGGTCTGAGGTGACTTACCGCTTCTATACATGGTCCCCATGCCCATGCCAACCTCATGAAATACCGGTGCCCTGCCTTTTCTGAAGGCTTTGAAACAACTTTATAGTGGATGCCTGGATTTGCCCTTTTGATTGCCTCTAACAAAGGGACAATCAGCCCGTAAGACCCCTCCTAACTACCAAATGCCCGGGCAATTGCTAACTCTCTATCACGCCACAGTTTGTTGTACTTTGAGACGATGCCCTCGTATTTTTTAGCAACCAAGTCAATAACAGCTCTGATACTAATGTAAGTATTTTTTTCCAAAGACCTTTTGATGCAGTTGGCGACCATAACGGACGTCAATTGCGCATGATCTGACCTAGATGCATCAGCGTGGCATGTGTGTTTTTCCTCATTCTTCGTGATGGCCCAAGAATTACCAAAGCCTGTGGCCCTCGCAACCAACCCCTACTTGCACCGACTGCTCTTGCACTTATACCTCATCCTTTCTGTGTCGCTGTGTGTTTGTTTGACCTCGATATTCTCCTTTATATGCTAGTGGTGAATTTTTTCTTTCATTTGATCTTTGTCGTGATATGTCATCCCCTCCGACAATTCATGTCTTTCTCCAACCTAATTGAAAATTTTCAAAAAAATTAAATTTATAAATTTTAAAAGTAAATTAAAATATAAATATAAATTAACAAACATACCTCTGAATCTGCAAAAAAGACGTCAGCCTCTTGAAACCCCGATGTGTCATGAAATGCTGGGAACAGGTTCTTTCTCCACGACCCGATATCGGCCACTTTCACATACCAAGCACAGGACGACCAGACTCCTCATCACTATGCTCATCGTTTGCAGTGTCAGCATCCCAATTTTCCTCTGCCTCCCGTTCTTCGGGATCCTCGTCTGCAGTGGGATAATAACGTGTTTCCTGGGTATCAGATCAGTCCCGGTTTGAGTTGGAGGATGGAACCCGAGATCGGCCCCAACTAGGACCAGTCCCTCTGGATGGGGACCAACTAGTACCCGCTAAATTCAGGGCCCGAGTAGGACCCATCACTGAATGCTCAATGACCCGACCCTGGGTCAACTGCATTGATGGTCTGTTGTTCTTATGGGGTTGGCAACAACATACAACTCTAGGAACTTGAAAGGTGTTGTCAGATTCATAGTCATTTGGGTATACAACCCCCAATTGTTATCGTCTAGTACATGGAGCTTTTGGAACCATGTTTGGCTGCCTTGGCCAATATTAATCATTGCGGACATTACCAGTTCGTAATAATTCGGATCAATACCCAGTTCCTTGTACACTTCCCTACTTATACCTCTGAAATCTAAACCTGGGCTGATATTGAACATTTTATGATGTTGGGTACTGTAATAAGCACCATTTTGCCCTTGTAATACTTCCCCACCAAAATAACAAGCAATTACAATCATAGTTTGTTGAATTACGGAACAAACTTAACAATTAAATAATTTACAGTAAATTAAAAATATAATTAAATAATTATAAAAAATTAAAGGACTAAAGTGAAAAAACTTACTCTTTACTGTGCTGAGGGCTTCAGAGGTCTTTGTCTCGTTTGTGAAGCAAAAACAGTAAAAATCGGGAATAAATAGCACCAGGGGGTCGGTGCGCCTGTCCAGTCCGCGCACCTAGGGATGCGCCTGCCCAGTACGCGCACCGTCCAATTTGGTGCGTGGACTGGGTACGTGTGGGTGGTAAGTTTTGAAATGAGCCTAACCAAGTGGTATTCATTTAATTTTTATTTTTTTTCGTGGTAACTAAAAAAAACGGTTGTATATATGTCCCAAATTAACAAAAAGAGAAGAAAGAAATTGCAGTTTTCTTTTTTGAGCCAGAAAATTTGTGCCTTGTATATATATAACACAAGAATATTTTGTGGCCTCTAATAATATGTGGTTAAACATTAATTCTAGACGTAACAATAACAATTTGAATGGGTGTCCTCGACAAATTAGGTATGCATGTTAGTAATTTATTACTGCCTTTAGTTTAATGAATATTTTTGTACCAAAAAATAAACAGCGTTGCGTCCGAGAGAGAATCCAATATTCAGTAAACTCTTACTATCATGAATTGAAAGGCCTCTTAATTTAGCAAAAAAGAAAACAAAAGGGAATATAGAATATTAATGTATTATAATCATGCATGCACATAACCCATATTCACATAGGCCTTATTGGTCACATATTTTAAGGCTGGAAAAACTGGGCTTCAATTTTTATCCGGCTTCAGTGTCGAATTTATTTCAATTCAATTAGGCTGTCTTGTCTTTTGCTATTTTTTTTTTTTTTTTTTTGTCCTATTAAATAGGAACATAATGGATAATTTTATTTTGTAATTGTAGTAGCATGTCACAAGGTTTTAATTAAACAGACACTCTTTTCAAGTAGTTTTCCTATAAAAGGTATTCCTTTCACTGACACTAGCAAGGCAGTACTGGAATGTTTGGCATTGAATACCTCCCTCTTAATTGAAAAAATGGCATGTATGACATGAAGACCAAATCCAAATGAATATTAGGCCTTCTTCCAGTTCAAACATTTAACGAGGATAAAAGCATTTTTATATGTGTGTTTCTTATTTCCTGCAGTGTCTCACCATATGTGTCATTTCTACTAGGTCAACACATTCATTCAGAATTTGTTGGATGTGAAGGTCAAATATGCTTCTCATGGCTTCCCTAATAAAATTGGCCAGTATGGGCAATGTTCATAGTTGCCAAAATTGGGCCACATTCTATTACATCATAACCATCTCATACAAAATTATTGATCAAAGTTTCTAATATGTATTACACACTCATGGAAACAAACACACGTTTATATACATGTACAACACACACTAGGGAAAACTGCGTTGCTCTGCACAACTCCATTGTGCAATCATTTTGTTATGTCAGCACAACCAACTATACATAACTATATGGATGCTAACTCGAATCATACCATAGTCCAAGTAATCTCATGCAACCAGGACAAAGAGGATTGTCCGTGACAGGATAGTTGGTAAAGTGATTGTTCAGACCCAGTTATTTGGCGTTGCGAAATTATGGAACCGGAAAGATACATCCCCAGCAGTGTCCCTCTCCAACCTCCCCTGAGTTTCACTTTCACTGTCATCCAAAGAAAAACCCTCAGCCATCTCAGGCTCAGGAAGTGGCAGTGGTAAAGGCTGTGCCAGTGGATGAGGTGACGGTATGAAGTGTGACATTACATCAGCAATCATTTCCGGTTTGTCCCACATAAGCACATGGAGAAGAATGGGTTTACGTGCATGCCGGTGCAGAGAGAGTTTCTGGCTAAGTGAAACCGTATCGAAGCAACGGATCGCTCCTGAGGCAGAGACCGACCAAGGGAGAACCTTTTGGTTGGACACTCTGGAAATGACTAGCAGCTTTGATGCCGCTCTGGCTTCTTTGTAGAGGTCTCTCAAGCCTGAGCGTGTTGAAGGGAGCTCTTTATCTTGGTCGTCGTCTATCACCGATGAAATGTAGATAAACCCCTAGAATGAGCAAATTGCTAGAAAATTATAGACACATTTGCCTCCGCAATATCCTAAATTACAAATTATGTTATGTGCACATCACTGTGCAAATGAGAAAATCTGGTACTTTTTATACGAACCTCATCAGTGCGGCTGATAGCAAAGCCAAGCTTGGTGTCGTCTTCTTTCAATTGGATCTCAATTGGCATCTCTCCGACAGCTGCTGTGTACCATAGCCGCACGGCTTTCACCACACCAATGTCTACACCATGGTAGTCCTCAAACCCGTAGAGGCTTGCATTTGAAAGGTTGGAGAGGTCTGATAACGAACCAGAATTTACTGTTGCTGATGCTGTCTCCCCTGATATCTTTGCACAAGAAACAATGAGAAAGATTTTGTTATTATCACTGGTTGCTGCATGAAACAATGGTAATTAGTAACGCAATATAAGCCTTTTTATTTTCCTTATGGTAGAAGCATATGCCAGCAACCCAGTATTAGTAGTTTTATGCTTGGCATTAAAAAATACGTGTCTTTTTGTCACGAAAGTATAAAGTGGTACTTGGAATAATTAAGAACATAATTTGGCTTCAACAATTATATAAACTATAAGACAGGGCTTGAGTCTATCGCAAAATGAAAATAGAAAAAAATAATAATAAAGAAAGATATCACAAATTGAACATAAATAAGTCTCAGAAGTAAAAACAAAGAAAGAAAGATATCCCACAAAAGCTCTCTTGTGTTATTTCACAAACAGAAAGTCGCTTGTTTTAAAATTAAATAAAATCACAAAAGAATTTTCTGCCGAAAGGGAGGTTCCCCAGACCAAATTTAATTTACGTCCCAAAGTACTTTTACTAGGCCCGCTGCAGATGAGTATCCCTGAGCAGGATTTCCCTGTTACCAGTTCCTCTCAAATAAGACAACCCCTGGTAACAAATAATTTCTAATTTTCGGGCTTTTGTTTCAACTATACACATAATCAGCCAGTCAAATACTATAAATCAAATAAATACCTTAGTGAGCAACGCCTCGGTTTGCACATTCATGAACTGGATCGGCACGCCTGAAATCCGAGAGCACTCAAGCCACGCATTGGCCCGCGCGAGCGTGTCTTCAAGCGAGTGGTAGCGGGAGGATGATCGGTCTAGTGCCTTGGGCAGTATCAGCATCGATAGAAAAATGCTCGAGTTGGGGATTGGCAGTCCCTCCCTCATTTTCTTCTCCCATGGGTACGCCACGTACCCGTCATGGAGTTGTGCTTTGCTTAATGCGCATACAACACGTGAGCTTCTTGTTCCTGCAATTAGTAGTAGTATAGTTAGCACGTAATTAATTTCATACTTGGGCCTGATTATCTGATGAAAAGATAGGTTATCCATATTTTGAGCTGAACCAAAATATATAGTAAGTTTTTCTGTTTGGAAAAATATATTAACCATATTTTAAGTGTGTACAATGTACAGATATTTTTTTGGTAAGGTAATCAGGAAAATATTTCAATTCAGAGTAAATAAATAAAAAAAAATCTGAAGTATTTTTTAGGCAGACAAGATTTTTTATTTCATATTTTATCAAGGAGAAGTTAAGAAATATTGTAGATGAAAGCTGCAGGTGGATGAGGCGGTCCCTTGAACAAAATATAATTGGATGAATAGAAAAGATAGAATGAAATAAGAGTAGAATATTGAATCGATCACAATGTTATATTACAAAAAAGTTATATGCCGTGCAAACTATATTATACAATATTATAAGCATTACTGTCGATTCTGATTTTTTTTCCGTGATTCTTTCCTTGGTCTTTTCTCATTTTGACAGTTTTTTCTATCAAAATATACATTCTTCAATCCCCTATAGGAATTATAAAAAATTGATTTGATACAACGTACATATAGCTGGCCAGATATATATTTTACTATTTAAAAATATATTATAATATGACAATATGTAGAAGAATCAAACTCCAGTACATGCAGTTGGCTGGCAACTATTGGCAGCAGCAAGAGTCAAGAGACAGTATTAATTTTCTATTGGAATGTAACTATTGGACTGATCCACATGAGATGGTGATTATTCAATTCCAGACATCGAATGAGACAGTATTTAATTTCTATTATATTATTTATGAAGCAATTAATTAATAGTTTTATGAAACATAGTGACCTAGTCATCCATTAATGACCTATACTATAGTACATAATTTAATCAAAGCATTAATTTCTATGACCATGAATCGCTTAATTTGTTATTGGCGGACAAGCTGCCCAAGTACTGTTGGCTGTTGATATTAAATTTAACACGTAATCATAGAGGAGTAACTAACTAAAAAATCTAGAATGAAAATCTATCAATTTTAAATTGTTTACGAATAACTAAAATATATACACGAAAGCTATTTATAAATATATTTTAAATTAAATAACTTAAATAATTCTATAAAGACTGGTCTCTGGAGTCTGGACCACCGAAACCGAATAGGGATCGTACCAAATAACCAAAACATGCATATGATGTACCTTTCGAGAAACCGTGTGAAAATTGTTAGAATAAAAATAGCACTTGAACGGTTTCGGATGAGGGAGGGGCAGGGCGGCGCAACAAAAGCAATAAAAGCAATAAAAGCAATAAATGAATGATACGAAGAAGAAAAAATTAAGGAGCATAAAAGCAAATAGAAGAGCCAGATCCTCCGTGGCCATGGAAGAAAGTTATATTGTACGTAACACGTAATTAATGTCAAAATAAAATGTCACACATATATATATATACCTTGTAGCTCCATGCACTCGCTCTCCATCTTATTGACAAAGCCGACAGCGTAATTTGGATCATGGATGGACCTCAGCACATACTGCCTCTTCCCTCCTGCCTCGTGCGGCACTATGCACGCTTGCAACTCCGCACACTCGTCTCGTCCTCTTCTAACCTGTCAAATGCACAACACAAACCAAATTTTGTAACGCGTCTCATGATCTACACCACCATATCCATATATATTTTTCCTTTCACGTAGCAAAATGTCACCGCAAAAAGTAAAATTTATTCTAATAAAAACGGGATAAATTAATTGCACATAATAATAATACCTCTATCAGAAAATAAGAACAGGAACAAAAAGCTCATAATCTAAAAGCAACACAAGTCACCACACCATAACTGGAACAGAAGAACTCAGCTCATAGAATAGCTAACGAGTAACAAACAATTCGTAATTATCAATGTTTCCTACTTTCCTTGCCGTGTATGAAACAAAACAACAACAAATGAACAAATGTTTACGCACCTTTACGTGGATGGAGGTATCCCCCCTCTTAAACGAGCTATGCAACGTCTTCATTAGCCCGCCTTTGCCGCCTTTAAATGGAGATCTAACTGGAGGCGATGCCCCGATTTTGATCTCCTCCACCACGTCTCCAGTTTGCAACACCGCGTCTCCTCCACCCCACTCCTCGGCCTTGGAGCTGCTCGCCACGCACTCGATCGCCACCACCACTGAAGGCTGCGATCTTTCCATTTTCATCGATCAACGGCTCTGATTGATCGAAGGGACTTGCGTGGAGTACGTTGCGAGAGTAATTAAAAGAGTAATTGGGGATAAGATTAATTCGAGCTTGTTTTAGTGAGAATATCTAGCGGGGCAGGGGCATGGCCATGTCCACGACGAAGCACGATTGGATTCTATTTGATACGAAGAGGAGAAAATGAATCTTTTTTCCTTGGGAGGAGATTCTCGTCTCGTGCCTCGAGATTTGTGAGGTGAGAGCGAGAGAGAAGGAAGGTAGAAGAGACAAGGGATTTAATGGGTTTAATTAATAAAGAGTGAGATGATCCATCTCGGTTAAATCTTCCCTCACATCACATCACATGTATTTTTAAAAAGGCTTATTTGCGCCTATATCCAACTAATATGGATATTAATTAAGACCAAGTCGACGTCAACCAGATTATATCAATTCATCTTTGGTTATATTATATGTAAAGATTATCTTTGTCTAAATTGAATTGTAAAGATTTTAATCAAATAAACTACAATAAATACAGCTCTTTCATAAAAAATAACTAGTACGTAAATTTGACGTAATAATTAAAATGACTAGGTCAAAATGTTGAAAGAGAAAATATTATTAGTTGAAAAAAGTTAAAAGTGTTCGATATTTTATTTAAAATAAATATTGACAGTTTAGTCTGACTAAATTAGTAAATTTTTCATTCTCATCATATGAACTTCATAAATTATGTTCAAAGTGTATCGTGCAGTCCTCCAAGACACAAATCAAACTCCGCATTTCTTTATAGGAAAACTGAAATATTTATGTTATGTAGCCTTAAAAAATAAAAACCTTATATGTTTGATAAGTAAATGCATTAATTTGCAGGGGTTTAATTGCAATATCATTGAAGAACACTGTTCATCTGAGAAATCATTGACCACACCACAGTTCCAATTCCAATTCCAGAGAGGCTATTTGAGTGACTGTTATGTGGGGCCGGGAATTTCCTCGTTCGTTTTGGTAGTCTATGGCTTTTACACCAAGTCCACGAACATCATTACAATCATGATGGGGACATTTACGAGTGCGTATCCTCTGAGACATCTCAACTTTTGCTCGACCGACGTGTCCGGTGCCTATTCGGGGATAGTGCGGGGATTCGTGCAGAATGTATATGAACGGTTTAGATTTTCAAAAATAACACGCAAAAGTTGAGATATCTCAGAGGATGCGAATTCGACATTTACGAGTTCTCTCGTCATCGCTTTTTGCATGGTCCAATTCTCTGTTCCTCAGTCCCTGATGAAAATCCTGTCAAAAGGTTTCCGACATATGGACCCCAGTTCCCCACAGGTATGAAAGCTTTGAACCCACTTGTCAGCTCACTTTAACAGGAATTGGGTCAGTGAAGTTGGACCAGATGATTTGGAACCGAAGTGCAGTTCAAGAAGGAATGTCCATTTTAAAATGTACAACTTCTCGAACATTGACTATCATAATAAGTCTCCAATTATAAAAGGCCACGTCAACAAGTAAATATCTTCGTAAAATCACGAGTGTCGCGATGGCAGTCCGGAGGAGGTGTCTCTTTCCTGGGAACTGCATCTCCACTAGCCGACAAAATAATCAATTCGGAGAAATTCGGTGCATCTGGACCGTTGATTTTCAAATCCAGTACAATTATAGACTTGAGGTCTTCCATTTGGTGCCAGTTGGCGGCTTGGCGGCAGAGGAGTGTAAAAGAAAAGACTTTAGAACTTAGAAGCTGGGAATGAAACCAGCGCGAAAACGGAAATGATTTCCATCTCCAAGTCGACCCTACTAATAGTTAGTTAGTGCCATGGACAAAGTTAAAACTTAAAAGCAAGGTTCTAAATAGCGTTTATAGCGTCGTAGCGGGAAGGCAAGAAAAAAAGCTATAGCGAATAGCGTCGCTATAGCGGAAGCTATTTCAAATAGCGTTTTTTTTTTTTACATTTCGTATATTCAATATTTGTACTAAATATCAACATTATCTAAAGTCCCATAGAACAATAAATAACACCAAAGTAATTAAGAAATTATAATATTCATATTAAACCCGTACAAAGTCCAAATTGCGATTCAAAATATCCATAGTAATATCATAAACTATAGATTTTTCCTATTAAAAATATATTATGCATCATGATTCATGACATAATCTATTTTTTTTTTCTATTCAAATTTTAATTTCGGTTTGGACTTTTTTTCTATTCAAATTTCAATTTATATTTCCAATTTCAAATTGATTTATCTGTAGCAAGTAGCAACAAATTCAATTTCGGTTTGAGATTTTTTTTATCTTTATTTAAAACCCATTTAAATTTCTTAAAAAATAAAATAAAAAAAAACCCATATTGTATAGCGCAAATAGCGGACCGCTATAGCGCTGTAGCGGCCGTAGCGCAAATAGTGCATTTTGATGTCATAGCGTAGCATTTGGAGTCCAAAAACACTATAGCACCGCTATAGCGCGCTATTTAGAACACTGCTTAAAAGGCAAAGAACTATTTTTTTCCTCCACATCGTCTCCATCTTTTCTTTACACTAGGAGTCTAGGATTCTTTTGCAAATTTTGCTTCCATAAATATTTATTCAAGGAAAAATATTTTTTTAAATAGGATCATTCCTATAAATATCTTATATTCAACAAATTTTGGGTACAAGTTAATATCTTTTCTAAACACTAAAGACTATTGAAATGAATACAAAAAAATAAAGAATATGTGGTCACAAATACTACGAATTTTTTTGGAAAGAAGTACAAGAAAATGTATTATCAATAGTTTCTTTGCACCTTATATGCATCACGATTTTTTAAAATATAAGAAGAGAAGAACGAAAACATAAAAAATGCTCGACCTAGAAAAGTTGGAGAAAAAATTACATTCAGTAGGATCAGGGGCTAAGCCATCTCAATGATTTAATTTTTTTAATTATGTACATTAAAATTTAATTTATTTTTTTTTTTTTTTTAAGCTTTTATATAATCTAGCCCCTCATTAAATGACAAATTTATACTTGTAGTCAAGTGGTAAGAGTTTTATTTTGTATTTGTAAGGTCATGAGCTCAATTCTCACTAACCACAATTTTGTAACCTTTTTCACATATTATACATTTTATAGATTAGCCCCCCTATTCAAATTTTCTAGTTCCGCCCCTGAGTAGGATAAACATATAAGTGATATAATATGACTAAAGATTTTGAAAACTAAAATCTTAATGGATATATAAATGTCCCATGATACTTAGATTTGATAACATGTGTGCAATTAGAGACGGAACTATAAAATTTACATTGGAATAAATCAAGTCTTCACAATCACAAATTGAATTTCTAATCACTAGACTACAAATACATATTTAGCATTTTATAAGGGCGACTAACTTATATATATATATATTATATTTTTTTAAATAAATTATTTCAATATACATGAGTAAACTTTAAAAAATAATGAGGGTGACTAAGCACCCCTAAACACACTAGAGATCCACCCCGGGGTTGAAACAAAAGAAGTGAAATATAAACATTCGAAATCCGTCACCATATTAACTCAAATTAAATATATATTATTTGATAATAAAATATGATATTGTCTCTTTTATCAGTATTATTGCATACAATAAAAGAAATTAATTTTCTATCGTAATTGATAAAAGAGTGATTAAAATGTTTTATATTTATATCGTAACTTTAAAAAAAAAAAAAAAAAAGTTTCTGCAATTGTCCCTATAATATAACAGAACAATAATTCCTGCAAATTTTTATAATCATTTATCTGCATTTCTGTGTGTAAATTTGGGTACCTGTATAAATTTTTATTTTGGTAAATTTCATGACAGCCGAGTGATCCTTAAAAAGTGCAAATAGTTACTCTTACTCACCAGGTTGGAACTACACCTAATTTCATAGTTTCACAATCAAATATTTGTATTTTCACACCTAGAGTGGGGGACTGGCCCACATTTCCTTTTTCTTTTTTCCCCCTTTTTGTACCTTTGTGGTTGTGGAGGAGACTTTCATTTTATTTATGTTTGGATACAATGAATAGAAAGCCAGATTAATTAGTGGAAATGTGGAATCAAATCATCAATGATTAATTAAATTGAAAAGGCTGGAGATTAAGGTGGAGACCGGGTTCATGTAAAGGTTATATGACTAGTAGGCACGTGCCATCTTTAGTCCACATCTTAGGCAATAACTAAGAACATATAGATGCAATTTCAGATGCCTGGCTTTCTACTTTTGCTCTTTAATTTTTCTGATTTTTTTTTTTCATTCTCTTACTCCTAATAAAAATGATAAAATAAATCCTACTTTTGTCAACATCAAGTTCTTAACGTACAAGTAACGCTGCTTCAGTCATCAGCCATTTTTTTTTCCTTTTGTAAAATAATAAAAATTAATGAAACAGTATATGAAAATCTTAATTCAACCATATGAATTTTTTTTTTTCATTTTTATACTCTTTTTTTATAATATAAATATTAGAAAGAGACTTCTTGTATGGATGAAAAGCAACTTGTGATGTGGCACTTTACTTCTGACAAAATAAGATCAAACTAGAAATAACTCATTTCATATTATAATTTCATAGTGGTTTGCTTATATTGAATACTAAATTATCAAGTGTCATGCTATTGTTTTGTGTATCCTGAACACAAATTTGACCATTCTTACTTGATTGGAATGATAATAACCTAGTGATTGTTTCTACTGTGCGCATATTTGTCTTGTTCATTCTGGCATACCACACCGTATCGAACCCTTTCTTGTGCACAATCGAGAAGGCACTGAATCAAACCGAGCCGGAAACTAAATCAACCGGATCAGGACAGTCACCTCTTGTAGAAGTGTGCAACCGAGAAGACACTGAATCAAATCAAATCAGAAACTAAATCAATCGGATCAGAACAGTCACCTCTCAGGGGAAGAGCCGCCAGGGTTGGAGCCAGAGAAATTTATTGAAGCAAGAGGAGGAGAAAAGAAGAAGCGAGACACAAGCAAACATCCAACACAAAACAACACCAACATACATATAGTATTAATAACTATATTCACAACTCGTTCCACCTACTCTTTCATTGCCAAAGAGAGGAAGAAGAGCATAGAAGAAGAGGAGAAGAAAAAGCGAACCATTTGTCTTGAAGAATAAAACTCCCATAATGACAAAAGAGACGAGACGGTGCCAAACAGATCCATTAGGTGAAAGCACCAAAAACGGTTACCAAACCTGCTAGACAAGAGCACTTGCTCGGACTGATGGAAAGAGTGGAGCGGAACGGAAGAGGTGAGAAGGTGGGGGAGGTTGAATCGCCATGGCGATTTGGAAATTGCCTTGCCTAGGGCAAGCGGCCCCTTTTAGTATACAGTTGTTACTAAAAAAAACTCGATCTAGTTGAGCAAAAATAAAAGGCCAAGATGATCTAATGTTGGTGGTAGCGGTAAACACAATAATGCTTGGCGTTAATTTATTTCTCCAAATTCTCGATGTTTGCAAGATATAATTAAATAAAATGTTTGGGTGACAAAATGAAAATAAATACTAAACCGATTTCCTTTACTGATAAACAAATAACATAATTTTCCAGACATCTTCGACAGAAATGGAGGGATTAGTTATGTGAGTTGGGGGACGAAAACAATCATCGTTATCACAAGATTATATATCTGTGTTGATGTAAAGTTAAGTGTGGAAGCATATCTAAATTTATAATTGTCTTGTGCATGAGAGTATTATAGATTTAGTTCTTTCATATATAATAGCAAGGTTCTTCAGAGAATGTAATGGAAAAACAAAATGTGAATTCAGAATATACGTATACTTTGAATTATGGGGACCAAACCTATTATATAAAGTCCAAAATACTCCTTGACTGTCTTATTTGATAATTATTCAATTAAAATCGTCATTATTATTGAATATTACTCCAATTCTCCACATTTAAAATCCACACTCTATATAACACATTTTAATGATTAATATAGTATAAGCCACAATGATAACTTTTAATAACACATAAAATTAACAGTATACACAATATATTATTATTTCATATAGAGGAGGGTTCAAATGCCTCTATTTTTTGTGTCTCCATCATGTCTCTGTTTTAAAACTTTATTAATTCAAAATTTAAAACTTAAAGGTCAAAATAAAACTATTGGATATGATCTACATCATTTTATCTATGCACGTGTAAAAAATTATGACATTTCAAATTTGTTTTGGTGTCATCAAGAGCTTGTAAAAACGTACTAATGTGGATAATTTATAAACGTTGATTTTTCAACTTATTGATTCACATAAAACAAAACCGAAATTTGATAACTTTTTATGAGCACATAGAGAATAGAATATAGATCACATCTAATGGTTTTATTTTGGCATTTAAAAATAGAGGCATGGTGGAGGTACACAAAATGGAGGCATTTGAACCTTCCTCTAATATATATTAGTCCTATTCACAAAAGATAAAAAGAATTAACACCTAACCGTTAAATTCCTTAAAGCTATTTACTTAACCATGACGAAGTAACAAGGGAAAATTAATTACGGAGTTTCAAGTTGTATGTTTATTTAATGTAAGTGGACTAATATGTGCAGCATGACATAGTTAATTAATATATGTACATGCATGTGTATAAAAGCGTCTACTACCATTCCCATTAATTGTGCACCATTTAATTTTTCTTTTCTTGGTATGTGAGGAACTTAAAATACTAGGTTTTATTTTTAAGTAGAAGTTCCTAGGCACACCCACTACTCACTAGAGTTTGTTTCTCCAATTTTGAGCTTAATCCACACTATCCGAATAGAATTCGGGCTAATTCGATCTAATTAAGATTTTACGAGATTCCGTTAATATTCGTGCAAATTCGAAACATATAATCCTTTTTTTTCTGCAATAACTCAAAATCTGAGTTATTGTGGACGATACGAATTCTAACTCACTAGGAGTGGATGCATTAAGAGAATACGGGATCAATTGACCTCCTTATTTTCTTTGGTCAAAATTTCATATTAATGTAAGTATTTTAAATAACATTATTACAAATATACATATTTGACACTCATATTAATTAATAGATTTTCAAAGACTGATCTCCATATTTTTCTAAAAATAAAAAATCAGTATTTTCGTGTACATATTGACTCAGCATAATTCAAAATTCTGCATCCGCCCCTACTACGTACTCACATACAACTCTAAATTAAAATTCCATTCAACTCACAGTTACAATTTTATTTGAGTAGTTTTTATGATGGAATACATACATAGTAAAAATTTATTGAATGTCAATATGATCAGTGGCGCAACTATGTGTTGATAAACACTTTAATCCTCTATATTCTAAGCCACCCCTCTAAATTAGAAATTAATAATTTAATCCTTTATATTCTATAATTTATATAAGAACTTATCCATATTAGCTCCTAACAAAACAAAATTACACTATAATAACTTAATTTAGCCTCCCCTCCCCTTAATCTCAATTTTCAATTTTCTAGTTTTGCTCCTGAATTCGACTTTTGAATAAAATTATTGTTTAGGCAACTCTTCTGTTATGTGCAACCATTTAATTATTAAACAAAAAATATTTAGAAAATATATATACAATATAATGTCCAATAATACATAATTGTTTATCCTAAACATAAAAATTTCCTCGAATATTTTACAGTAATGAAAAAAAAATATTACTTAAAAGTTTAGTTAGATTCAGTATTATATAATGTTAGACTAATGACCTGAAGTGAATATTCTGATTCTAGTGTATCAAACTTCTAGTTGCCATGAGCGCATGATCTTGTCAAGATTTTTTCTTTCTTTAATTAGTACCAAAATCTAATAAAACAATGTACGAAAGTGATCTTAGATTGATATATATTTTGTTATTCTGTATAAAATAATATCCTTACCTCGGCCGGCCACGCCATTTAACAGTGACAAGAAACTATGTCAAACTTTGATAACAAAATTATTTTTATTATTATCAATTAAAAAAATATATGGAAGACTTTCCCGATTTTTTTATTAATACCCTAAAAAAAACAAATATCAAATATGCCCTCAGTTTGAAATTATTTTTAAATATGCCCTAACCGCCCCTGGGGCGGGCGGTCCAGTCTGCCCAGCTAGGGGGCGGTCCACTGCCTCTAGCTAACCGCCCCACCCTGGAGCGGTTGGTTTTTTTTTTTTAGATAGATATAAGATAAAGATATATTTTTTTTTTGTTAAGACATATCATTTCATTAAGGTATTTTTTTTTATTAAGATAGATAATTTTATAAGGAAATATATATTGATATATATATATATGAGGAGGGATCCGATTACACCTTTTTTGGTGACACACTTTGACACCTACCATTTTCAAAGTCCAAATAGTCAATTCAAACCGTTCAACATGATGGATATATTAAAATGTGCTTGGAGATCAAATTTTACATTTTTTTGAATTTTTTTGCTATTTATTTAGATGGTTAGAAAAATCGTTGTTTTTAGACCATTGAAAAACAGCAATTTTGTAACCATCTTAATAAATAGTAAAAAAATTCAAAAAAATGTAAAATTTGATCTCCAAGTACATTTTAATATGGTGATCATGTTGAACGGTTCGGATTGACTGTTTGGATTTTGAAATCGCAAAATTGACCTATATAAAAAACGGTGTCATGATGTGTCACCAAAAGAGGTGTAATTGGATCCCTCCTCTATATATATATATATATATATATATATATATAGTGCTGGGCTTAGCTAAGCCATGGTGTAAAACGACTTGGTGCTCCACGCCTCATTATTTCCATTTTCAAAATCCAAACGACCGATCCGAACCGCTCAAGTTGTTCTCCATATTGATATGTGCTTGGAGACCAAATTTTACATTTTTTGAAATTTTTTTACTATTTATTAAGCCACTTTGAAAATCACTGATCCGGCGGTCCAGAAATTTTTACTGTTTTTTACTGTTCATAAGGATTTTCAGATTTTAAAAGTGGCTTAATAAATAGTAAAAAAATTCCAAAAAATGTAAAATTTGGTCTCCAAGCACATTTCAATATGGAGAACATGTTGGAAGGTTCGAATCGACTATTTGAACTTTGAAAATAAAGATATGGCGTGGAGTATCAAGTCGTTTTACTCCATGGAGTAGCCTAGTCGGACTCTATATATATATATATATATAGAGAGAGAGAGAGAGAGATGGACTTAGCTACTTCAAAATTTGCAGGTTGAGAGTTTATCAATGGACTGATGTTTATTTAGTTTTAATTATATTCGTAAGAACATTGTTTATTTTCAGTTTATTAGATTTGTAGGCTTTGACTTGTAGGCTTTGACTTTTAGTTTGTTAAAATCCTAATCCAAATAATTAAACATCAGAGTACTTCTACAACTAACGACTCTTGCAAGTGGTACACATATTTCAAACGAACGACATTTCTAAAATTCGATACGACAAAATATTCGTAACGAACATTTCAAAAAGATTTTTGGTTTATTAAATTTGTTTGGCTTTGACTTTTAGTTTGAGTAAAAATATTTCAAACGAACAACATTTATAAAATACGATACGACAAAATATATCAATTCAAACAACACTACAAACTAAAACTTAAACAAATACAACTATTTTTATAACTAAAAAACAAAAACAAATTTTGTTTTAAATAAAAAAAAATAGGAGACCGCTCAGCCGAAATGCGGCCCTGGGTCCGCTCAACCGAAATGTGGCCCCATTTCTGGGGCCGCTCAGCCAATCTGCAGTTGTGCTACTTCTGAAATTTCTCAAATTTGATGCCTTTTTGGTTTTTTTTTTTTTTGCTATTAAAAATTTCGGTCCGAACACACTATAGGAAAATTATTCCAATTATGTCAAATTCTCATTCTTTCTCATGAATAGTTTGTCATTCGAACATGACCTAATTTTTTTTTTTTTTTTTTTTGAGAACTTGGTAGTAGCTACCAAGGGGTACAGGGCCTAAGCCTTTCAAATTCCAATGTTCATATATAGGATCCTTCTCTCCTCTCTCTCCATCCGGATTTCGTGCCCGCGATTTCTCATACCATAGTTGTTACATTTTACTACTAGATCAAGTACTGGTTCTCAAATTGATTTACAATTTATTAAATATTACTTCCAATAACATAAATTGACATATATAACAAAATGATAGATTATAGTAGCAATGAGTTTATTTGCAACCACACACCACAATCAATCAAACAGTTACAAAAATAAAATTAAAAAAAGTTAAATTAAAAATATTAATAAAAAAGTTATAGTTTATATAGGTTGCGTATTAAATTTGATGTAATTTGAAAATAATTGGTCATCCATTAAGCGGTTAGAAAAATTAACGGTTCAGATTTATCGGCAATTGATCAAACGATTCTCAAATTGTACCCAATTTAATTTGGACCCCTGGAATTGATGGATGCCATTTTTGTGCAAATTAATGGTTATTCCTTATTCCTAGTGTTGATATGATATCAATGATCGATGTCAATATCGGTTTAAATGTGATATTCTCTAGATTTTGAATTATTTTAGTACTCGTTTGCTTCTAAAATGTTGCAATATTTTTTAACAATATTTACCTAAATTAAGTGCACTAATGAAAAAATATGAATAAATGCCAAACGAATGTCGAAAGCGCTTACTTCACTTTATGAAAAAATATTAATAATAGTAAGTGAAAAATAAAAATATAGACCTAGAGAAATTGCACATAGAACTATTCTAGAAGAGTTTGACCTACTCATGAGTTCATTTAATATTTATTTACTCTTCTCCCAATTGTTATTGGTCTTTTCACGTACATCGCATGTCATCTCACGACTAATTTAATATCGATCATTGACTTATTAGTTTAATATATATATATATATATATATGTAAAATTAATAAAAGAATGATCCAGAACAGAACAGAGACTTAGGAATCTTCGTTAGTCATTACCTCCTGATGAATATTACTCATTGGGGTCATGGCCTAGGAAAAATAGTAAATGACAATGGCCAACCTTCAATTGAATTCCTAATTAATAATATGTCTAAGCAAATTAAAGCAAGTTATATGGAATTTCATGCCTGAGGGCTGAGGGCTGAGGGGAGGGGACCCATGGATAAGTTTACCTTGATGACTTTCTAGATTGAAGCTATTGATACTTTCAATTGACAAGTCATTTTGTTGATAAAAAAATAAGACTAAAACAATATTTAATTTAGTGATTAATTATATGTTTTTTGTGTAAGAGGTCGTAGGTTCGAAATCGAATAATTAAACACTCCACAAAGTCCATATAACTTTTTCACACAGTCTAGCAAGTTTATTTCTAATTTTGTAGATATTTTAGTTAAATAGCAATCGTTCTCTTTTGAGTGGGATTACATAATCAATCTTTAATTGTTGTTGGTACCTGTCAATTATTTTTCTACTTGAGAGCAACTATGATTTGGCTAGAAACAATAATGCAACAAAAAGAAGTTGTTAATATGCTTCTAATTTTTAGAAAAAGTCAGTAGAGATGCATGCTATCACAGTCTCAACCGTGTCAAAGAAACAAAGAAAAAAGAGAAAAGGAATATCACAATAGCAGCCCTATATTGCGGCTTCACATTGCTACTAAAGCATGATATTATTCTCTTTTAGTAGAGATAAGGACTGCCCTCCTACCCACTCTTTTGCAGTTTCAAAGGAATCATTTGAAAAGGATCGATACTTTGATGTATTGTCTGTCTTCTTTGAATTTAGGTGTCCAGCTCTCTCTCTCTCTCTCTCTCTAATTGTACTGAGATCATGATTGGGGAGGTGTAGAAAATGTTGGCATTTGTGTCTTCAAATATAAATATGATATATAAGAGATAAATTAATTACCTTATGTATACGGTGATGTATTATTATTCCATCATGATCAATCAACTTAAATCAAGATCCAAATAGTTCATGAATTAATTTTGTAATTAAATCTATTTGAGAAGATAGATAGGGCTCCTCTCATTCTTTTACATTAATGCATGCATGAGCATGACTAGTTGTGATGGAGATGGAGAAAGGAATCATTCTCATTTTCTCATATCCTTTATATAAAAGAAAATGTGCCAAATCAAATAAACACCATTTCCTCTTGATAAGCCATAATGATAATAAAGGTTCCAGAAGTTTTGTATATGTGAACTCACAGTTCTCAGATAAATCTCATTCCAACTGAAGCTTAATTATGTAACATAAATCTTTTATATAATGGATGAGATAATAATCTCATGGAGTTCAAATTCTCTTCGATTTATGACTTGAATGTGATAATAATACATTTACACATATGAACGAAGTGTGTTAATATTGTTCATTCAGGCCACTAGATAGAACATATTTCAACAGAAAAAATCAGACCATCCAGATCAAGCTTTGACAGGACAACAATCTGGAATGACTGTTGTACAGCAGGGCAGTTCAATCCTAACCATTGGATTTGAAATCTGAGGTTCTAAATTACCTCAGGCTCTCCTATCAAGTCACCAAAATTGGAGAGGAGCTGAACCCCTAATTTGCAATATCTCACATGACTCATCAGTCATCACCAATAGTGAAATTCAGACATCATAGAAGACTTCAGTTTCAGCGGTGACATCAGAGACAATATCAATAAACTAAAACAGTTACCCAGTACAGTAGACATGGTATCAACAGTTGTTGATTTAATAATGCATTTTGTGGCTGTAGTGTACCAGGCTTATTGATTGAATTAATTAGGAACTACTTAAAAGTAAATTTTAATTTAATGCCTAAAATTTACTTTAAAATTAGGTCACATCCAGGCTAGTATGTACTGCACTGTACTGTACTGTATATAAAAAAATAGTTGAGATTGCAAATAACAAACAGCATTCCCGACAAAATAGAACTTACAAATATAAGCATCAGTAATGCTTAGTCCGACAATTGAAAGATAGAACCAACATTATGCACGTTAATCAGGATTATTTGAGTTGCCAGTTATGACTTGGTTAAAGAACTTATTCCTTTTTTTTCTATCCTATGCAGAAACCAAAATAAATTTACAATCCAATTTTACCCTTTAGGTTGATTAATGAAAGCTCTTGTTCAACATATTCACCAGTATATATGGGTGGGTAGTTGCTTGCAAGAGGTGCCTCAGTAAATTGCCCCAACGGCTTCAGCATTGCATCAGAGGCAATATGTCCAAACAGCTGCCCAAAATCAAATAAAAGATTTCCTTACATGACTTCTCGATTTGTTTGCTTTGCTCGGCCAAAGACAAAACAACAATGCCCGATTGTGCAAATAACACAAGACAGCACTAGCGAGAAGTGCAACTGAACCTCTGTTAAATATGGCCAATACCAAGATATGCAATTAAAAACCTCACCGAATTTAAGTCTTTGGTCTAGCCTACACTCCAGAAGACTTGCAACTGAATGCCAAAAGAGGCCAAGAAATAAAAAGGAAATCCAGAAAGAAAAATCTGATCAGAACCAGGTTCACAATCTGAAAAAGGTCCCAGAAAATTGTTGAGGTCAATATGGCCTGAATCAACCTGAAGGTCCTGAACAAACATAATTAGGCCATACCTCAACCCCAACCAATCCAAATCAGTCCAACTAACAAAATTAGGTTATACCTCAACCTACCCCCCCCCCCCCCCCCCCACCATTCAAAGTATCATTCTAAAAGAAATTAACCTGGTCCAACTTCAGAATCCAGTCAAATTTTACAAGATAATAACCTGCTTAGACCTGAGTCACTAAATTGAGAACCCAAACCTTACCCAAGCTGTCTTTCCCTGCTACCTCAAAAAATGTGGTGTAATTTTGAAAGAATTGCGTGAAAAACACTTACAGTAGAAGAAACACGCCATAAGCTACGGTTCTCCTGGCGCGCCCGCTCAATGACCTCCAGTGTACGATTTGTAACTACCACCTCATGCATTCCAGCGAGGCACTCCCCACCCGTCAACCACTCCAGCTGTGTATTCACAAAAACATGAAAAGTTCAACCAAGCAAATTAAAATTCTCAAAGATTTAGTTGGATACTGCTGTACAAGTTTTGATCCAATAATTAAGCAATGAACATTGAATCATACAAATCTTAAACAACATATATCTTTGTCAGTTTGTGTCACTTTTTTTTTTTCTATCTCATCAGTTAGTTGGAACTGTCCGAGTACCAGACTGAAGCTCTTTTTCTCATACCTGTTTGCCAGTTTGAATGAGTAGGCAACCGAGAGGGACCTTGACCTCCATCTTTTGGCCATTTCGGACCCAAATGTTTAGGCCTGGAAACCGGCTCCTTCCATGTATTGTTAAGAAATTTAGATCATAGTGGAACCCAGCAAAAACAGTTCCTTCTGAGCCATGCTTTTTCAAGTCGCTTCCTGTAGGAGCTAGTAGGTGAGGTCCCTGGTGAAGAAGGATAGAAAACTCAGAAAATTTATTATAAAAAGGAAAGCAAAAAAAGGATATCAAAACGAATATTAGGGATAGGGTATACTCATACACACTAATGAGACCTGATTGTAGTTCCTCAAAGCATCACTGGTGTATTGTACATATGGCAATGCCTATAAAATGACGGTGAAATGTACAATATGAATAGTAAATAAAAATGCAACACAAAAGAACAGCTGTACCAGATTCATCAAAGAAGTAAAAGCATCCTTTGGCAAGCCAAATCCTATTGCAGCCATCTCCGCAACAACCTGCCAAAAAGCCACTTCTCGTAATAATAATTGCTGACAGATTTAACTTATGAACAGATATTTTGACTTCTAATATTGGACAATATGATTTCCTTTACTTACTTCAATTGCAGAGATCATTTTTGAGCCCCAAAAATCCATTGTCTCTTTCCATTCAGGGAATCCATCAGGTATCACTGGCTCAGCATTTAGTTCCTGCATAAAATTAAATTGTTCATTAAACTAAAAAAAAAAAATAGGAATGAAATGAGCCCAGGAAAAGATAAGCTCGCTAAGCTAGGAAGGATGCTTTATATCAGTACTGATACGTGGTAGTGTAATACTTCATATAAAAAGGTGGCAGGAACTACATACTGGTAGCAGACCTTTCCAGTAGTCATATACAAATAGATCCGTATATGTCCTAAACTAACATAGGCAATAGCAGATAATCCAGTACACCGAAACTTGCAATTCGAATGTATAATTGTGGTTGGTTTCCAGCATCAAATCGTAGACATCAAGTTTTTATGTAAAAGTATGTATATCCAAATAAATGTTGTATAACAAGTATAAACAAGGGGGAAGGAGGGGGGAGCGAGGAGATCGGCACCTTAAAACGGGTAGTTGAAGGACGAGGTCCGACCCGCCACATGTACCGCCATTTTGGGTCAGGTCCTGAAGGGATTGCCGGCTGATACTCCTTTGGAATCTTATTTATCTTCTCTTGCATTTCTTTATCCACAAGGCTCCTAGGTACCTCCACCCCTTCGGGTGTTGCGCCCACCTACATTCAGTTTCATAAATAAACTAGATATCAAATTTATTATTTCCTTTTAATTTGGAAAAGAGTCAGTGCTGATATGAATTGCAAAGATGTCTGTCAAACTTGCTATTCGACAAGATTTCTTACTCAGACAATAGTTGAAATTATACTAATATTCATCTTATTTATTGGTTTATTAGTTTTAGAACTAATTTGACATTTCCTTTTGGTCTATCCAAATCTGAAAAAAATGCCTAAAATTCTGCTCCCTTTTGTAAGCCTTTGGATCAATTTTCTGATATTCCTGCACTGTCCATGGTACTCAACATGTATTGAAAATAAATGCATGTACTTACAGTGTGGAGCAATACATCAGTAGTCGCACAATTCATACAAAAATAGTCCAGTTTATCAATAGAAAAGTAATATTATACACCTTTCAACCGTATCAGTAAGGGATATCGTGACATAACTATGCATATAATTACTTGAATTTTCCTAGAAACTAGCAGAATCTACAAATGTAATCCCAAAAATAATATACGGAAAATAAATAAGAACCTGATAGTGCAATTGGGGTCGCTCCTGGAGCCGCTTGAACTCATCGGACCGTTCAAAGTACCTCTCCATCATATCCAAGAAGCGATCGTTATCCTCGGCCGTACATCTCGGATCCTTCACGATCAAGGCACCCGTGTCTCGCAAGCTCGCGCTCACCACGGTGCACAGCGACCTCATACGCGCCGCCTCCTCCGCCGTCGGATCGGAGCGCGCGGAGATCTCGAGGTACGGCGCCAGATCCACCATTGGGAGATCCATTGTATGGATCGGAAAAGAGTGTCTGTTTGCCTTGTGTTAGAGAATTAACAAAGGGAATTTGTGTTGCGCGGGAGATTTATTTATTTTGTTTTAGAATTTTTAATTTTGAAGCGAGTTTTGTTGTGTTGGGAAGTACTTGGCTTCACGTATGGTTGCGTGTAAAAGCGAGGAATAAGCTCTTTGTTTATTATTAGAAAGTTTTAAGTATAAATAAAGTATGGTGAGATAAAATTGGAGTTAGCCAAGGATTTAAAGAAGAATTAGTTAATTTGGACTAAGTTATTTTACTCTGAAGAATTAGTTATAATTATAATCATTGTCATTATTCCTATTAATACTACTATTATTATTATTGACATTTATTATAATTGTCAACATTATATTATTTTTAATCTACTATAATAATATAATCTAATTCGCTGTAATATAATGGCTTTTAATATGCTTTAAGAAACTTTTAAAAATTTAATGTACTTGTTAACTAATTCCTACCAAACAAAAATATGACTTAAATTCTTAGTTCCTACGAAAAACGAAATATAAATAACTTAAATTACTTTTAACTTAGAAAACAATTTAATCCTTGTCTAAATTACCAAACGTGACTTTGGAGTCCGAAATGAGAAGGCCATCGAGCATATTTTATATTATATTTATATTGTAAATATCATAAACCAAAAACGAGGACTCGGATAAATCATCAAGGCGATGAGAGAGAGAGAGGTGTTCAGAGCAAAGTTAGATGATCCGAGGCGTCAAGCAAAACACAAACACAAATCAAACTCCAGACGCAAAACAGTGGGAAATAAATCTGCTGTTATTCTTTCGGAATAACAGATTACAGGAACCTGTTATTCATATCCTAACCGTTAATATTTGTTGAGATTCGCGTACAAAAATGTTTGAACAGTTGGGATGGGAATAATAGAATAGGTTCCTGCTATTCCAAGGTAAGGAATAACAGCAGATTTTTATTTCCAAAACGGTGGGCGCACGGAACTTTGGTGGGTTTGGACAGTTTGGTTCGCTGCGGCAGGTTTTTTATGGGTGTTTTTATATCGAGTCAGTTTGTCTCGGTTGGAAGAAAGAGATCAGCGGAGCAGTCATGCAACTATGCAATGTACTGACGTCCAACAAGTTGAGCCAGAAATAAAGATTTCATCTGCACCAATGCACCATAGACATTAGACACACACACCTATCTTCCAATTTAGATCCAGTCAAGTCAAGTACCTGATAACTATCAGTAGAATGAGATTCGGACCGTTTATTTTAATTTGGCACCAACTTTACTCTGTGTATGGTTCGAAAAAGAAGATTAATTTAAAATAAGAGAAGATGTTTAATCGTTGGAATGCTGGGGGCGGGCCAGTAGTTGTGCTTAGAGATTCGTGCACAACAAATTTGAACGGTCTAGAATTTCACAGATCAACTCAAAACTTTCTCTTCTTTCTCCTCCTGCCAGGGCCAGGCTTCCACCCTGCCATCCCACTTCTGAGTTCTGACTTCTCTCCCAGTCCCAGGGCACAAACCTCATTTCTCCCAAATGCCTCAAATTGGCGACATTTTCACCGAATCCATTGAAAACCGCACCGATTACACTGAGTTAGAACACAAAATTCGCCCAACCGAGGAAATGGGGTATCAATCGTCTCGTCTCGTCTCCGGCCGATTTCGACCATAGAGTTTCATCTTTGGAGAAAGGGAAGAATTTTGAAATATGTAAACCGTTTTGCTAAGGTACATTACTTTTATTTTAGAGCAAAACAATGAATTTATCATTAACAGAACCAAACAAGTCTCGTGTGCTACTTAACAACCCACAGTATCAAAACCTTACAATACTTCCATCACTTCATGAATTTATTATTAATTGAGTTGCTCTTTTAGCTATCTTTTAGTTTTAATTTGCTCTTGCTTCTTAAAAATTATAGTTGTTGATCAATAAGGAAACTAGTTTGTTTTTTAAGTTCACGGGTTTTAAGAATTTCATTCTTCAAGTAGAGGGACCTTACTGTAGTAGGCACAATTTTTTGTAATACATCTAACATACTTCATAAATAAACTCTGGCTAGTATGACATGTCATATGACACCAGCTCCAAAATTTATTGAATAAACTTCGAACGATGAATCCAAACCGTTCAAACTGATTTACAGTATAAGTGATGCGTTTACATGCAAATTTTATATTTTTTCGAGTTATTTTAGTACCAAGTCAAGCGGTAAATAATGTTGAAAATTGAATGCATTAAAATTAACTTAAAAACTTCCACATTTGACCGCTTGACTTGATACTAAATAAATTCGAAATTACAAATTTTGCATGTAAACGCATAACTAATGAAGTAGATCGGTTTGAACGGTTTTCGAGTTGGTGTTATATAGGCTGAAATGACAATGATGTCATACTAGCCGGACTCATTAATATATATACAAGAACAACCAAAATGAAATTAAAATTATGAAGAAAATGAAAAATTGTTTGGCAACTGATTAGACGTGGCAATAGGATGAGTATCTAGCAGCCAATTGTGACTCCATATTTATGTCATGAGCTCTTTAGTGAGCTTCAGACATTGATGATGAGAACACTTGTGCACCCTAATGAATTTGAGAACAAAAGATCAAATTCATAGGAAATAGAGAATTTGAGATAGTTCTAGACCAAGTCTGGTACAAGTACTGACAAGTACAGTACCAAAATCTGAGACTATAATTTGTTGGTAAACACCTACGACATCTTGACCTGTTCGCTCTGTTCAAAGAGGTTGGTCTATCACCATTCATATTTCAAGTTAACAAAAACTTTTCGAATGTAGACAACATTTTATGAAGTTTTTGTTGTACCATGAATCTGCATGGTGTATAGAAGCAACAGTTTGAACAAAAGGGCATTGAACAGTATCAAAACGAAAGGTGCATACCAAGAATTATTGTCTCAGATGTTGATCCCGAACATGTTAGGTCTGGTACCATTGTAATTAACCTGTCTAGTACCAATCCAATTTCAGTTTTCCTGTATTTGCTTTCTTTTCGTTTAATTCTTTTGCTTGTGCGCGAATAAATTTGCAATTAGTTGTGCTAATGTATGCATTCATGATGCAAACTAATCATAAATAACTTGATTAAAAAGATCCAAATACTGGAAAGAGTGAAACTTTATCCTGTGTTAGATATAAATTTTTATTAATAACATCTAAACATAATACATAAATAATGTTAATATATCAACAAGAACAACCTAAATGAAATTGAAGCTATGAAGAAAATGAAAAATTTCTTGGCAAATGATTAGACGTGATAATTGATGAGTATGTAGCAGCCAGTTGAGACTCCATATTTATGCCATGTGCTCATCAGTGAGCTTGTGATGTTGATTTTATGTACAATAGTGAATTTGAGAACAAAATGTCAAATTCATTGGAAATAGTGAATTTGAGATGGTTCTAGACCTAGTCTGGTACAAGTACTGACAAGTACAGTACCAAAATCTGAGACTAAAAATTTGTTGGTAAACACCTACAACACCTTGGCCTGTTCGCCCTGTTCAAAGAGGTTCAGCTATCACCATTCATATTCCAAGTGTACAAAAACTTTCCAAATGTAGACAAGATTCTATGAACTTTTTCTTGTCACATGAATATGATTGTGTATAGAAGCAACAGTTTGAACAAAAGGGCATTGAACACTACAAAACAAAAGGTGCATACCAAGAACTATTGTCTCAGATGTTGATACTGAACATGTCAGGTCTGGTACCATTGTAATCAACTTGTCTAGTACTGATCCAACTTCAATTTCCTTTACTTGCTTTTTGTCTACCTCTTTGCACCAATAAATTTACAATTAGTTGTTCTAATATATGCATTCATTATGCAAACTAATCATAAATAACTTGATTAAAATCCAAATACAGGAAAATGTGAAACTTTATCCTATGTTAGATTTTATTTTTTAATAACATCTAAACATAATACAAGTAATGTTAATATATACTAACAAGAACAACCTAAATGAAATTGAAGTTATGAAGAAAATGAAAAATTGTTTGGCAAATGATTATCCGTAATAATCGGATGAGTATGTAGCAGCCAGTTGAGACTCCATATTTATTTCCTATGCTCACTAGTGAGCTTGACATGTTGATTTTATGAACACTAGTGAATTTGAGAACAAAAAGTCAAATTCATAGGACATAGTGAATTTGAGTTGGTTCTAGACCAAGTCCGGTACAAGTACTGACAAGTACAGTACCAAAATCTGAGACTATAAATTGTGGGTAAATACCTACGATATCTTGACCTGTTCGCTCTGTTCAAAGTGGTTGATATATCACCAGTCATATTCCAAGTTAACAAAACTTCTCGAATGTAGACAACATTTTATGAACTTTTTGTTGTCACATGAATATGCATGGTGTATAGAAGGAACAGTTTGAACAAAAGGGCATGGAACAGTATCAAAACACAAGGTGCATACCAAGAACTACAGTCTCAGAAGTTGATACCGAACATGTCAGGTTCGGTACCGTTGTAATCAACTTGTCTAGTACCAATCCAACTTCAGTTTTCCTTTATTTGCTTCTTGTCTACTTCTTTTGCTCGTGAATGAATAATTTGCAATTTGTTGTGCTAATGTACACATTCATGATGCAAACTAATCATAAATAACTTGATTAAAATCCAAATACAGTAAAAAACTAAATTAAGTGTGGAAGAGATTAGTATGTGCTGACATTGGAACTCAGTATGTACCAACATGTGGAAGAGATTAGTATGCTAATGCACACTGGTTTGTATCTTTGCCTTCACTGTTTAATGTTGGGATATCCTTCTCTTTTCGTAATATTCTTTGTTTAATAATCAACTTCTAACAGAAAATTATACCGAGCCATAAGGGTAATTCCTGAATCCTTTCTGTTGTGATCTTTGCTGTCTTCCAGTTCTAGTTTCTCTTTGCTTCTTAAAATAAATATGTTGATGTTTAAAGAATAAATGATCACCCTTACTATTCCCTTTTTTTTGGTAAATATAGTTAATTCTACATGTTCAAGTATCTTGTTAATAAAGTAGATAGAGTTTCCTATATTAGTCCAAAATTTTATCTTGTTGACAATATTCTAACAGCAATAGATAGGAAGTAATAACTTCCTGTGTTGCTTCCAGTGTGCTTCAGATTATAATACTATTTACTTTCAGGTAGGGATGAAAAAAATCACGCCGTGACCAGATATGTCATGGCATGTGTGCCGATGACGTGCCCGGACTTGCGTCCCGTGACGTGACCATCCTTTGGAAAATTGGCACGGCACGGCATGCGAATGGGTTTGGTCACAGCACGGTATGTGGTCACGCAAGTCACGCGTGATCAGGACTGTTAGATCTTGATATACTAGTTAATTTTGAATAAACTAACTTAAATTACGAAAAAAAATAGTTAAATGTGACTAGTCACGGCATGACTAACGTGGTGTGACTAATCACGTGTCGCGACTGTCCATCCCAATTTGGTCGCTGCACGGCACGTAAAAACCTGACTTGGTCACGTCACGTGACCCAAGTCACGGCATGTATTTACATCCCTACTTTGAGGAATTAAGAGAATTATAAAAAGAAAGTTGTACCTAGCCATAAAGGCTAAATTATGAAGCCTTTCCTTTTGATCTTTGCTTTTCATAGATCTCTCTCTCTCTACTTTCTCGCAGATCTCTCCTTGAAAAATTGTTAGAAGCTGCCAACATCTGTATTAAAATTGAAATGAAAATTACATCATTCACCACAGGAAAAGAAAACATCAATTGATCTACCCAGATATACAATAACAACATCAATCAAAGGAAACAACTACAACATATATTACACAACAATTCAGACTAACAATCAACTTGTCAAATAATCTCTCTGAGTGTTAATTACGAACCTGGCAGTAACCCCCTACACGGTCCTCATTAGTTTGCTCCTCGAGAACCTCCCAGACCACCCGCAGCAATTAGATCCAGCATGCAACCCATCAAAATTTCCACCCACCGACAAAACATCAACACAACACTAGATCTGCTGTCTACAAGCCTTGTGGTATCAGATTTGACACAAAATCAGCACAGGATATTTTATTTTTCCTTCTTTTGGTTTTTTACCTTTTATTTTTCTGTCCTTTCATGAGGGGCGGCAGCCATCTGCCTTCCCTGCCATAGGGAATGGAGTGAAGGTTAGTGGGGAGCGTTCAGGTATAGAGAAGAGTGGAGGAAGGGAGGCCAGCAGCAGGGCTGCTGGGGTTCTCTCTCTCTCTCTCTCTCTCTCTCTCTGGCTCCCTCCCTCCCTCGCTATCTAATTTTCATGTCTACCTATCTATCTAGAGATAAACTCGAGACTTTGGGGCCCTTTTCTTGTCTAATGCCCCGTCCTTCCACTCTTTTTCTCAAAGATTAAAGAAATTGCCTCTTTGAGTACCGTGTTGTAGACAAGGGAGAGGGCATCTTTTATAGGCAAATGAGAGAGAATTAAAATAGCATTCTTTTGCTTTTGAATGCTAGCAGTAATTATTCATTCTGCTCATTCCAATGGGCGAAAAGATACATTAGTATTCCATTAATCAAGTGCGTTGAAACTGTAAAATGTGTTACATGTCTTGTTGGATCAGTTTGTTGCTTTTCCTGTCACCAATTACTCATTTTCTTCTACAGAATAATAACAAAATTTAGCAATAATTTAGGTAGTCATGTACATGGAATTTCAAAACCCACATATTGTTATTGGAATTCGTGTTTTCCTTTCCCAACAGGCAATGATTTTAGTAATTTATTTTCACAAATAATATTTTGTTAGGCTGACATATAATACAGTATAGTGGAATATATGTGATCTGTGGGCTGTGGCTCGTGCAATAAAAAATCAAGTCTTTCCCATGGATGAGTGGAGTGCAAGTATTACACGCGACATCTCTCTGCAACGAGTCATATAATAATAATAATAATAATAGAGAGGGTTAAAACATACTCAATCACAGAAAATCCCGAGGAAGCCCTAGGCGAGTCTATTTCTGGCAACCAAAATTGCTTTTGAGTAATAAAAATTTTCTACGTTGAACGGAAACTGTTGCTATTGACCACCTTCTTTTTAAAAAAGATATAGTGAGTCCTGTATCTGGGAATTGCAATCCCCGATATATTGTTATCGAAATTCACTGCTTTTTTATTTTTATAATACCTCTTCCTATGGAAAATAAGTTAAACAATTATTGCATCAGTCATGTTTATGAAAACAAACTCCGTAGCTTTTTTCTCGGGTGAATTTAAAGCTTGTGTCCATTCACTTTCACAATAGGAGAAAGACTTAGCAATATATTTATTATTTATGTAAATGGTGACCATAATACCCTTGGCCTCTATTATTTCATTGGATAAATTTATCATTTTTCATTTTTTCTTATCATCAATTACTTGTCTTTACCAAAGGGAAAGTACCAACAATTATTTTCATTAGTCTGAGTGCATAAAAAACTGTAAAATTCATTACTTATTTTATTGGATGAATTTTTTTTTTTATTGCTTGTGAATCTTTTCAAATGGGCAAAAAGATTGTGGCGATTATTTCATTAGCAAGTACATCATGGAAACATGTATACCCGTTACTTTTTAATTGGATGAATTTAGTGTTTTTTATTGCTTATGCCTCTTTTTCCAACGGGTGAAATGTTATAGTAATTATTTAATTAGTCAAGTACAGAGAAACCGTCGAACGTTACCATTTTTATATTGGATGAATTTAGTGCTCTTATTGTCGCTTGTGACTCTCTTTCCAACGGACAAGAGACCCTAACAATAATTTTATTAGTAATGCACACAAAAACCGTGAAACCTATAACTTCTATAATGCTATTATTTAATGATTCTTTTTGTAATTGCTCATTACTTGGCTCCAAAAGAAAGATGATTTTAAGTAGTACTCTAACTAACATGTACGAGTTATCTGTGTGAAGGTGGAACCAGTCCAGCCAATATAATAGTAATACCCAAGATGAAGTAGAGGTACCATTGGTTGCCATAATTAATTTATTATAGCTACTCCTTTTTGGAGGTTTTGAAGTTTAGGCTCAAGTATATTGCATTGTTTTTATATGATTCTGCAATTTATAATCCTCTCTATCTCATAATTAGAAAGAAGAAAGGAAATGACATGAAATAGGGAGTTTGTCTGTAGACAAACCAGATTCTTTATTTTTTATATAAAGTACAAGAACATTTTAGCTCCATGTTTAGTGCCGTCGGTGAATTTTGTCATGCCAAATGCAAAAACATGCTGAATATGATGTTATGGCATGATAACAATGAACTAGTACAACAGATCCATGCACATGCGATCTTATTATTTAGCAATTGCTATTGCAGACAATTTCTGGCATGAAATGGTAAATTACGGAAATGGCCCCTCTATATCCAGCTGACTATTGTGGGCATATTTCAAATTGTGATTATTAATTCATCAATATCCTATCTGACCCATATATATAACCCATCCAAGAGTGAGTCGGTAAGTAAATGGGTTTGATACAGATAAAATAGGTCATGACCCATCTCTACTAGCTTGGAATCAAAATCTTGTCCTTACAAGACCACAAGACCAACAAACTCATCCATCTCTACTTTTTATGCTTAATTTGCATAAATAAACTCTTTAAAATTAGATATGGAAATCTCTATTTTCTAGATTTTACAGGCTGGGTTGACCCGTGACCCGTCGGGGTTGAGCATGGGTCAAAAGTCTAAACATTCATGACCTGTTGAGTTTGGTCATACTCATATAATGTTAACCCCCTAGCTAAGAGTTGATTAATTACTGGGTCCGGCTTGACCCATTAACTCTCCTAATCTGAAATCCAATCAAATAATGGCTTCCTAATTTTCTTTTCAACTTGTTGATATCTTGATATTTTCCTATCATTGACTTCTATTCAATTAAAATAACTAACATATATACTTGTACCTTAGTTTTTATTAGACCTTGCATGTCATTTTTAAATATGTCGATTGTTGTAGCTAGCTTGGCTTGCTCAATTGATGTATGCTGTTGACCGGCCGCCAACACTTCTAAAGCTGAAAAGAAAGTTTGTTCTTTTCACATGGCATTTGACATATCGGTTGATTTAATTTGGTTCAAACCAAACTCCACTCGAGCAAATTGTTATTTAGGTCCGTGGTTGTGGAGCTATTAATTAGATAAACCAAATAATAGGTCGTGATTGTAAGGGTTTACTTCAGAAAGTATTGCTGCTATTATCTTAATAAAATCCTGGTTTTTAGTTGTCTTTATGGCTCCTAGATTACCAAATTAAAGAAGTCAGTTAAATGGTCCCTTCTACACTGCCCATGTATGATGTATACCACCCCTGGCACCCCATTTCAGTCTGGTAAGCACCTCAGAGACTACATCCGTAACTTCTTCTAAATTCTTTTGTGAGCATAAACAGCTGGAATTGACCGAAGAAGGGAGCTAATAAGTAATAATTGCCTAATTGAAACTTAATTTCTTTATTATGAATCTTAGTTGGCAATCATTGAGTTACGGTCGCAGAGCTAGTAAAGAAATTAAGGGATCAAATACGGAAATTTTACCCAGCAGCCTCAGCCTCAGTGCGGGAGATATCAAGGGATGAGAGTTTAACGTCTGTTTTAAAGCGTTGTTGAGGCTACTCGAAGCATTTCAGACTGGATCCAATTCATTTCCTTTTTCTATTGATAGCTCCTAATTTACTAGAGAAAGAATAATGCGTACTTTGGTTGATTCAGTAGGTTTTGGTTATTTTTATTCAATAATCAAAACCAAATACGAAAAAATTTAATTAGTTTCAAATTTAATTAACAAAATCCAATTAAATCAACAGAGAGAAACTGATTTGACTGAGTTAAATTTGGAAGCTTGTACTACTACAGGGGTTATGTTCACTATGTTCTCGATCTAACAAAAGTGTGTAGTTGTATATTATATACTGTCACAAATTGTATGCCTGTATTCCATGTTTAACTGGCATTTTTGTTTTGGTTTTGAGTGTCTCATAATTGGTTTGGATTGCTGATACATTTGCAAGGACCGCCAACTAATCTCTCGCTCTCAGTATTTAGTTTGGTTTCCTGTACACCTTTTTGTCGGTGAAAACTTGGTAGCAAATCATTTTATCAAGTTTCCGTTAAATTATATCTGCTGCTGTGTGGCATGCTACATCAGTAACTCAAACTCAAATGGATTTCCGATGTCTGGCCATGCAGATGGATCTCATATTCTCATGGGTGTGTGATTCCATCAGTCATGTGTCGGTGTGGCCGACACTGTTTTAATTATGATAATTATCTGAGTACCAAATTGCATATCCCTTGAGCACCTAAAACCTAGGAAATTATGAAATATTGAAAATTAACGTATGATTATTTTCTTTTTTAAAGAGAAGTATAGTAAGTGAAACGTAGAGACCTTACTGTTGATACGAGGCCTATGGAACCAAATGTTAATGATTGTTTTATGTGTTATAATCTTATTTTCATTGATTATTCTCTAATATCTTAAATGTTAATGACAACTAACCCATGTGATGTGACATTTGAGAAGGCTCAAATAGTTCAAAATTAGGTCAATACTTAGAACTTCGGTGTGATTGGTTTGCTGCGGCAGCTTCTTTCGGAGAGTTTTGTATCGAGTCAACTTGGGTGGGCCTTGTCAAACTATTTAAAAGAGGGGCCGGGTTGTCCCTAGGCTCTTGTGAATGTTTCTTTTCACTTGTTTTGATGGTCCTATGTATTTATTATGATTTTAATGCATTTATAAAGGCATAATTATTTAGTCCCTAAATTTTTTCAAATTCAATAAACATGATATGAATGGTCAGTTGTAGGGGGTGTAAAGGTATACATACAAATGCGAAATACCAAATGGGATTTGGGGTGGTATTTTGGAGCGCAAAAATATAGTATAGGTTGGGAATTGCCAAATATAACTTTTTTTAGCTAATAAATTTAATTACACATAAGTTAAAATAAAATGAGGCTTAAAGGTTTAAATCGCTCCCATAAACTGACACTAAAATATAAACTTAAACTTTTTACATGAAAGACTATGCAAGTATGTATCTTATCTAACCGTGTTATAGATATGCAGTTCTTATATTCCACAACACTTAGACACTATTCCTTTATTTAATTAAGTCTCTTTGTGAAAAAAGTTATTGTGATCCTGAAGGCATGAGGAACATATAAATAACATTATTGATCAAACGAGAAGAAGAGTAAACAAATCAAATTAATTATTTGATACATTTTTAAATTCATTCATGTGGATTCGCATCGAGTTCTTAAATTACGATCGAGTACCTATTGACAACCTACATGATAGTTAGTCGGGCAAACTCTTAATTTTGTTTAATTATTAATGTAATAAGTACTCAAGCAAAATATATATCGTTATTAATTTTATTAAGGTAGTATCAAAATCCCTCATGTGGAATACTATGCAATATATTCTTCTTTTTTTAGACTAAAATGATTTTTTATTTGAACTTAACTATAGTTTCGAAGAATGAATTTCTTATGACAACCAACATCAACTCACTATATTTGTGTGATGTACTTTAATTATTTTCGTATTTAAGCGAAATCTCCAAGTAGTTGGTGTGCATAGAAGACAAAGTAGCCTCAAATAATTTAACAAATAAATTTATGTCATAAAATAAGATATTAAAGAAAATCGAAATAAAGAGTTTGCCTGAATGGTATGTCATTATTAAATCGAATTATTTACTATCCAACAAACAAAAAAAAAGAATTAAGTTATTCTCAAATACATATAAAAGAATTAAATATTCAAAATATTAGTAAAATAAAATAATATTTTTAATTAGTAGATCTTATGAAATATAATAAAAATGGGTGTATTTATTTTTAATACAAATAATTTCAACTTCAACTAATAGTTTATACTTTATACTCACTTTTGCTATTGTTGCCTAACTATTTACATGCCGCATTTTTTAGTTAAGAATAATCTAGGTAAATATCAAATTATTCATAATAGAAAAGAATAAAATAAAATAATATTTTGAGTTAATAGATCTTATGAAATATAATAAAAATGGGTGTATTTGTTTTTAATACAAATAATTTACACTTCAACTAATAGTTTATACTCATTTTTGCTATTGTTGCCTAACTATTTAAATGCCGCATTTTTTAATTAAGAATAATCTAGATAAATATCAAATTATTCATAATATAAAAGAAGTAAATATTCAAAATATTAGTAAAATAAAATAATATTTTTAGTTAGTAGATGGGTGAGTTTTTTTTTATACAAATAATTTCAACTTCAAATAATAGTTTATACTCCCTTTTGCTATTGTTGCCTAACTATTTACATGCCACATTTTTTAATTAATAATAATCTAGGTAAATATCAAATTATTCATAATATAATTTAATTTGATGTTTTATAAGAAACCGACAAGACATTATTTGTTAATGAAAAGATTATAGTTTGTAATTTATATAGAACACAAAAACATTTCATATAGTATGTTGTTAGTCTCAAAATTCAGAAATTGTATTAAATTTTAGTCTATGGAAAACTAACATATGTTTACGGTGGCACAATTTTTTCTTTTGTAATTCATTTTTATCTTTGTTTGTTAATGTGAAACAGGATCCTTTAAGAGCCCCAATGCGAAAAAAAAATGAAGACAAATGTACCACTAACCAAGCTACGCAAGTACAATAGCAAAATCAAGTGTTATCTCGTATCTCTACGACATCTGAAAAATGGGACTTAGCGGCCCATTCAGCTTCCGTTTAGTCAATTGGAGAAAAAGTTTGTTCGCTTTTGATCTCACCCTTGCTCTACAACTAGGATTCATCTAGGATTGTTTTTTGTGTATTGTGTAATTTTTCATTTGAGAAAAGGTTTCTATACCCCATCGTGTTTATCCGGTTTTTATTCAACTTGATCCGTTCGACTAATTAACTGTCTCAGTCCCCACCAATTAACGGATCTTTAAATCCTTCTTCCCAATCTCCTTGTTTCCTTTTTTGAATTTCCCTTTCCCGATCTCCATCTTTCCTTTTCATAAGCGATTCTCCTCTTCACGCTTCCTCTTCTTTGCGATTCTCTTCGCGCTTCCTCTTCTTCGCGATTCTCCTCTTCAGGCAGTGGGCTCTCTTCAGGCGGCGGACATTGAGTGAGTTTTTTGCTGATCTTTTTAATTTTCGTTCCTTCTTTTGATTTGAATTTATAATCGTGATTTCCTTCGATTTCTTTGCTGATTTCCTGTAAAATAACATTGATCGATCGTTTTATTGATGTCGTTTTCTTTGTTGATTTCCTTCTATTTGTCTGATTTGAGAAATTACTGTATTCGATGAAACGATCTATTAATTGCTGTATTCTGATTTGAGAAATTACTGTAAATTCCTGATTTCCTGCTATTTGTTTGATTTGAGAATTATATTTCACAATTTTACAGTATATATGCAACAGTTTTCAGGATATATTTAACAGCTTTACATGATATACTTATTATTTTGAAGGATATTACTCTATAAGATATATTTAACAGTTTTACATGATATGTTTAACAGTTTTACAGGATATAAGTATTATTTTACAGGATATATGCAATTGTTTTCACATATATGTTGTTATATGAAATATCTTAATGTCTGCTTTTGTTATCTAAAAGTCCAGTATTTATCTAGTAAGTTTATAGTATGTATGCAGTTTATTACAGGATGTATAAATCAGGTGCGAAGGTTATGTACATTACTTTACATGATATATTTCACAATTTTATAGGATATATACAACAGTTTACATGATATATTTAACAGCTTTACAGGATATACTTATTATATTGAAGGATATTACTCTATAGGATATATTTAACAGTTTTACATTATGTAGTTATTATTTTATAGGATATATGGAATTGTTTTCACAGATATGTTGTTATCTGAAATATCTTAATGTCTGTTTTTGTTATTGTGTCTTACATTGTTTATTATTGATGTTTATAATTTTTATGCAATGAAATTTGACTTGAATGAAGAGCTGGGAAGTGATATTTCTTTGAAATTTGTAGTACATAGAGTTATACGTGAATGGGACTTGAATGCAGAACCAGAGGTTTTGAATGTAGAACCAGAACCAGAAGTAAGAGAGGGGTCAGGAGAGTCTGAGATTCATCAATGGGATATGAATGCAGAACCAGAACCAGATGTAGTGTTAGATACAGTAGGACAACAATCAGGAGAGTCAGAGGTCGGTGAAAAACAGATAGTTATTGCTCCTATTATTGGCGATGATTTTTGTGTAGTTGAGGAAGCGCACGATTACTGGAAACTTTATGATTTTCAGACTGGTTTTGGTGTGTGTAAGCGTACAAGTCACAAGAAGGGTGCTAATGTTGTTGCTTGTAGATTTCAATGCACTAAATTAAGATAAAAGCGTGAAAAATTTGAAGATGGAGAATCTTTTCCAGATAGGCGGAGGCCTTATGAAAACTCAAACTGTAAGGTGTTTCTAAAAATTAAATATTCGGAGTTGACTGGATTATGGCGAGTAAGCAAGTTGTTTTTGGAGCATAATCATGAACTTACTCCCGGTTCATCCTTTCTAATCCCGGCTTATCGATATATTCCAAAGAGATTCAAAGATATGCTGGAATTTAACTCGGATCAAGGGTTGTCGACCACTGATAGCATTGAACTTGTGTTAAAAATGGCTGGTGGGTATTTTAAGGGTACCTTTACACGAAAGGATGCTCGAAACCACATTGATAAGTACAAGAGGGGCAAACTGAGGGCTCTTGGTGGACATGATGCTAATCTACTAGCAGATTATTTTAAGAAGAAGCAATTATGTGATTCGAACTTTTGGTATACATACAAGTATACGAATGATGTTTATTTATGGAATATCTTTTGGGCCGATGGACGTGGTCGTGTAGCCTACAAATATTATTATGATGTTGTTGTTATGGATGCCACATATCTTACAAACAGGTAATTTTTTTATTGATTTAAATTTCCAATATTTATCTTATAGTTGTACAGGATATATGGATCATGTTTAAAGGTCATGTACAATATTTTGAAATTTTTTTATTGGTAGAAATTAATAGAAAAGAAGAAAGAGAAACAGAAAGAGTACATTGTTTCTTATATTGGTAGAAAGATCGGTAGAATTCTACCGATCCTAAAAGTCTCAAATTTTGGATCGGTATGGATTCCACCGATCTTAACTTAGATTTGTAATTTTTAGCATTTTCTGATGCAACACGAATTGCTACAGTTTTTAAGGAAATAAAAAAGTTATAATTTAGATCGGTAATTATCTTACCGATCAAAACAATTGAATCGAAATTCCAAAGTTTAGAGCGGTAAACATTCTACCGATCAAAACAATTGGAGTATTTTTTAAATTAATGAACCTTGTTGCTCCAGTGGAATGAAATATATCAAAGTTGGAAATGGAGAGGAGAGAGAGGCAGAGGAAGGGATGGGAGCCCAAAAAATATATATCAAAGTTGGGATCTCAATTCAGGATTCTCTGTGACCCTATCTTCATAACCCGCGACAAAATGTTAAAAATTACAAATCTGAGTTAAGACCAGTGGAATCTATACCGATCCAAAATTTGAGACTTTTAGGATCGGTAGAATTTCTACTGATCTTTCTACCAATATAAGAAACGATGTACTCTTTCTGTTTCTCTCTCTTCTTTTCTATTAATTTCTACAAATAAAAAAATTTCCAATATTTTGAAGGATATATTATACATTTTTACAGGATATGTGCAACATTTTACAGGGAACTATACATTGTTTTTCTTGTGTTATTTTTTACGTTATATGTTTAACAGTTTTACAGTATATAGGCATTAGTTTACATGATATATGCAGTTGTCTTCACATATCTATTTTTATCTGAATGTCTGATTTTACTGAACATATACAATTGTTTTACAGGTATGATATGACACTTGTTCTGTTTGTGGGTGTCAACCATCACTGGCAGACTGTAATTTTTGCTTGTGCTCTACTTGGAAGAGAGACTGAGGAGGACTACAATTGGTGCATGGAGAAGTTCGTTGCTTTCATGAACGGTGTCAAGCCTGGTGGTATCCTGACAGATCAGTGCCCAAGTATTGAGAAAGGCGTTCGGCATGTTTTGAGAGATGACACTGTCCATAGGTAATACTTTTACAGGATTCTTGAACTATTTTTGTAGGATATATGAATTATTTTACAGGATTATGTTCCATAGTTTTATAAGATGTAGGAGTTATTTTACAGGATTCATGTTTTAGTTGTATAAGATGCATGATTTATTTTACAGGATTAGGACTTGTTTTATATTATGTTATTCATACCTATTTGGTTTTGGGAGATGACACTGTCCATAGGTAATACTTTTACATGATTCTTCAACTAGTTTTGTAGGGTATATGAGTTATTTTACATGATTATGTTCCATAGTTTTATAAGATATATGAGTTATTTTATATGATTCATGTCTTAGTTTTACAAGATATATGAGTTTTTTTATAGTATTAGCACTTATATGTGTTTTCTTTAAAAATTATCTATGCAACCTTTTACAATATTCTTCAACTAGTTTTTCATGATTCTGCTAATAATTTACAGAATTAGGTGTTGAAATACATTAAACTATTGCATAATATCTTAACAGTTTTGTAGGATGTATGAGTCATTTTACAGGATTCATGACATAGTTTTATAACATGTATGAGTTATTTTACATGATTCAAATAGGTACTGTCCATATGTAATACTTTTAATGATTTAAATTACCAGTATTTATCTAATAGGTTTACAGGATATATTCATTGTTTTATAGGATTTATAAATCAAGTTTGAAGGTTGTGTAGAGTATTTTATAGGATATACTGTACAGTTTTACAGGATATGTGCAACAGTTTATAGGATTTGTTCATTTGTTTTTGTTTTTTTGTTTTTACATGATATGTGCATCAGTTTTACTGTATGTAGGCATTATTTTACATGATATATGCAATTATTTTCCAAGTTCTCTTGTTATACTTTTATTGAATATATACTATTTTCATTAACCAAATAGGTACTGTGCTTGGCACATTTACCGAGTAAATTCGATGGGCAAGATGATAAGGATGCTTTAACCTATTTGGTTAAGGCAATAGTATATAAAGCCAAAACCCCATTGGATTTTGAAGAAAATTGGAGGAAGCTTATGGTGGAGATTGGATACGAAGATGCACCGTGGTTTAAAAGTATATTCAGACAGAGGCGTAAATGGGTGCCAGTTTTTTTGAATGACCGATTTTGGGCTGGCATGAATACCACCTAAAGGCTTGAGAGTATGAATGCCTTCTTTGATAATTATCTCTGATCTAAGGCAACATTTGTTGAATTCGTTGTCAATTTTGAATCTGGTTTGAGTAGGATTTGGGAGAGAGAGCATTTTATGGACCATAAGGACAAAACCACAACACCAATGTTAATCTCAAATTTAGAATTTGAGAAGCAGTTCTGTAGTTTATACACAAATACCATATTTTATAGGTTTCAACACGAGGTTCGACAGTCTCTGAATTTGACTTGTGTTTTTAAACTGGAACTAGAAAACTCTACAAAGGTTTATGAGGTTGAAGATATTTTTGGAAATATATTTGAGGTACAGTACAAGTAGCAGTTGAAGGAAGTTTTTTGTATTTTGATAAGCCTTAATTATATACTCTTTCGGTTAGGGTTTTACCTCTAAATCTGCACCAAATCTCTTGTATTTTAGCTTAGTTTAGTATAGAATACATCCAAGAACCAAGTTACTGCCTTTGCCTTGTCTAAATTGCAGAAATCGAGCAAAAGGAGCAATTCTGCGGGTTTGTGCGGGTCGCAGGAATTTTGTGCGGGCCGCACAAAATTAATTCAGTCGAAAAATAAAATTCGGAATTCACAAGTTTTGCTCCAGTCGAGTCAGAGAGTTTTGCGGGTCATCGTGCGGCCTGAAGGAAATTTTATGCGGGCCGCAGGAATTTTGTGCGACCCGCAGGAATTTTGTATAGGCCGCAGGAAGTTTTTGTGTGACCCGCAGGAATTTTGTGCGACCCGCAGGAATTTTTTGTGCGACCCGCAGGAATTTTGTATAGGCCGCAGGAATCCTTTTTCCTTAACAAATTCCAGTCACAGAGATTTTGTGCGGGCCGCACGGCTTTTGTGAAGGCCGCACGAAGGCCGCACCAATGCCAATTAAGCCTGATTTTGAGGGATCTTCTCAGATTTGCTGCCAGATTTCGGAGATTCATTTCCTAAAGCACGAAATTGGCTATTTAATAGGAGAGAGGCAGCAGGAGAAGGGGATCTCTTCTTCCACCTTGCTCCTAAGTTCTTATTATTCAAAACCTCTCCATTTTTACTCTCTCCTCTCCACAAGATCAAGAGCTTTTGGATTGACGGTTGAAGGCTTGATTCGAGCGAGCAGACATTGAAGACAAGGGCAGCAAACTAAGAGATTGGTGTATTCTCTTCTCTTATTTGTTTATCTAGTTTTTTAGTCATGTTTACTTTATTCTATCTCTTGGATGTTATTGCACCCATGAGAGGCTAGATTCCTCTCTAGGGGCTTAGGCTTAAACTCATGAACTTGTATTAGATTCTATTTTACTTGGATAATATTTCTATGTGATGATTGTTTGATAATTGTTTGTTCTTGGTGATTTTATAATTCATGTGCTTGAATAATTTGTGAATTATTAATTAGTGTCCCGCTTGGGTTTAACAAACTTAAGGTGTTAGGATCAAAGAATTGATAAAACCGAATTACTTGCATGAATAATTTTAGGATTAAGATTAGAAATGACCAAATCTATTTCTTAGTCCGGAACCACAAGAACAATGGTTGAATTGAGGCGAAGAACTTAATCGTGAAGCCTCATATTCAATTGGGATCCCTAAAATTGAACCGAATTTTGGTATGAAGAACTTAATCGTGAAGTGTCGAAATTTGGGAATAAATTAGGCTAAACATAAGGTTATGGTCTAGATAATTAGGATGAGGGACTTAATCGTGAAATCCGAACTATCTAGACACGTCATTAATTCACGAAAGTGACCCTTTTTGACATATTAGGTTTAGAAACCCCAAAATAACAAACATGAATTTAGAAGTCAAGTAAATGTGAATTTAATCAAGGGATTGAGAGCCGATAGCCCTTAGATTCCATCTCTTTGATTACAAACTCCTTTTTATTATTTTGTTTAGAATTGTTTTGTTTCAACTCCAATTCGGGTATTGAACCCACCATTCCAGTTTTCAACAAAACCTCCCCTTTACTTTAATTGCATTATTTAGAATTAATTATTTAAGTAAAAAGTAATTTCTCCCGTTATCTTTGGATCGATACCTATTTTACTACAAGGATAGGTTGTATGCTTGCAACCAATCTATCATTGTGTATTAAGGTTTATAAATTTAAAGCATAGAAGTGTATTACAAAATTGACCCACATATTCCAATACCAAAAATACACAACATATTTGCAAAAAATTTGAGGCCTCTGGTATTGTTTGCGCTCACTCGATCATGGTTTTGAAGCATGAGAAACAATTGTATGTTAATGATAAGTACATACTTGATCGATGGAGGAAGGACAAGATTCGGTTTGATTTGATTCCTGATGTGTGTCATGATGGTAGCAGTGTTGAAATTAATAGGTAACAATTTAATTTTTGAATGATTCACTTGCTATTTTTACAGTATTGGTGTTGATCTGGTTTTTTTATTCTTATGTGAAATCATTTTTTTGACCTATATTATTTTTGTAGGAGGTATGATTTGACAAGGAAGGTGAATCCAATAATTGAAGATTTTTTTAACTTTGGTTGTGTTAGTGATGACAAGAAAAATAAAGTTCTTAATGGGTTGGAAGATCTTCTAAACAAACTAAAATGTTAACATTCTGAATATTGCAAAACAATTTTTTTTTGTTTGGTATTGTACTTCTTGATTATGTTCCTTATTTCATTTTTATTTGTTTCAGGAGATGTTGTTTCTGAATTTGTAGTTGAACAAGTTGTAGATGGTACAAGTGCAAATGATAATGGTGGATCTGAAGGAAGGTCTTATAGAGGAAGGGCAAGTGGTGCATCAAGAGGAGAAGTACACAATGTTTCAACAGTCTCCAGAAAACGAGTCAGAGGTAGAGGGAAAGGTATTGCAAGGAACTTTTGAAAGTATTGTATTCAGTTGTTTACAGTATTTGTAGAAGTAATTTACAGGATTCATATCACTATAATTTGTTTGACAGGCCAACCTGTAATTGGTGAAACAAATGGTGATGTAACTTCAACTGTCACAACTACAGGAAGATGTTATAATTTTATTATTTTGTATAGTTTTTGGCATGTTTATACATAATTAATTGTAAGGTGTTATTGTATTTGTTGAAGTAATTTACAGGATATTCATAACAATTTATACTTGGCATTCTACAATGCAAATAAATGTTTTAAAGTATTGACTTTTCATTTTTACAGTATCTGTGCAAGTAATTTACATGATTGCAACAATTGTAAATTTTTTTAACAGGCCAACCAATAACTGGTGAAACAAATGGTGACACGATTATTGGTTCAACAGTTAGAGGTAGAGGAAGAACTATTACACAAAGTATTGTTCATACTTTTTGGCTTATTGTTGGCATATTTATTCGTGTTCATAATAATTTACTTGTTATATTAGGTTATCCAATTACTCATGATTGGGATGCACTCATCGCTAGATTTGGTAGAAATCAACCTGTAATTCATGAAAGAAATGGGGAGTCAATGCCTGGTTCTATTGTCAGAGGTATTTATTAAATTGTTTTCTCAAAGATTTTACCTTATTAGTCACTTATATTTACAGTATTTATTATTACAGGTGACAACATTCTTAGCAATCATTTTCAAGTCATCACCAAGAATTGAATACCGCCAATGAAGTATTAAATTCTGCACCATCGATAAATATATTACCATCGCTGAAATCAAAAAGAAAGGGACGACCACCGAAACATGCTTATAAGAACCCGATGGATGTAAATGTGAAGAAGAATGGCACGCGATTAATAGGAAATAAATAATTTTGTGAAGATATAAAAGAGTAATATAATTAAAAAAAAAGTTTTTTTAAATGTTTTTTTTTTTTCAGTGACCTTGCTTGTAAATACATTTTTTTTTATGTTATTAGAATCTGCTATGCTATTTTATTACAGGATGTATAAATCAAGTGTGAAGGTTATGTACATTACTTTACATGACATGTTTAACAGTTTTACATGATATAGGTATTATTTTACAGGATATAAATAGTGAAAGAATTTGTATACATTGGTAACATTGTTATGCTCTTTTTGAATGGAGTTTATAATATAAATTTTGAACGAATGAATCTGCTATGCTCTTTTTGTGTACATGTTTAATAGTTTTACAATGTTCTTTTTGAATGAATTTGTATACAGTTGTGTAAACAGTTAATTCAGAATAGTAATTGAAGTCATAATATAAACAGTTGGAATTACTTTTTAAAGTCTTTTATGAATTGTTTTATAGTATATAATATACACAATTATATTGATTTTATGAAAAATTGTTATTATACAATAATTATAAATTTGTTGATTAACAGTGTTGCATGTACAAAATTACATGATTGCTGTTTGGAATTTAGCTGTTGATTTAGATTATTTGTTTTGCATTGTCAAAAATAAATTAATTCATATTTCATTATTAAAAGTAAAATTATTCATAATATAAATTGGTGGAATTAATAAATTGGATTTATAACTTTTATACCATTAAATTACGAGATTATTTGATTAATTTACAGTGTTCTTTTTTAATGAATTTGTATATAGTTGTGTAAAGTTTAGTTTGAAATGGAGAAGATAAGTTGTGTGGTCCCCAAATTATAAAAATTTAAACACCGAATGTTATACTTTGTGCCATTACATTCGCACCATTTCATATGATCTAACTATATAAGTATCCCCAAATTATAAGTCGTGTCGTTTCATATTTCTACCTAAATTCAGGTCGCACCCGACTGCTCTCCGACTAAACCCCTAAACCCTACTCTCTCACTCCATCAGTCGACAGTTTCCGACTAAATCCTACTCTATCTCCGACTAAAACCCTCTCTCTCAGTCAGCGATCGATTTTCTTTCAATCGGTGTTTCTTCTCAGTCAGCGATTGCACGATCGCACGATCGGTGTTTGTTCTCCGACTAAACCCCTCTCTCCCAGTTAGCGATTGCACGATCGGTGTTTGTTCTTGTGACGCCATTTCTTCTCAATTCTGTTGCACGATCTGTCTTTGTTCTCGATTTGAAGAAAATGAAGAAAAATACGAAAGGTAATGCATATTCTCTTTATTTTACTCAGATTGTGATATTTTTTATTTGTTAATCTAATTTTTTTGAGGTAAATTTGTTTGTCAGATGCATCGCAAAAAGTATGTGCAAGTCAGCAGTCTAACACTTCCCAAGGTTATGATCATTCATTTTTATTTTCATAAGATATGTAATATTTTGCTTTTTATAGTTGTTATTTTTACAGTATGCAGTATAAATTTGACAGTATTCACATAGTTATTTTTCAGTATTTGTTTCATTCAGCATTCATTATTAATTTCACAGTATTTTACATATTTGATAAGCAATTTCATAGTATTCACATAGTTCATAAGTATTTGACAGTATTCGCAGTATTTTACATATTTGACAGTATTTGACAGTATTCACAGTATTTACATATTTGACAGTATTCACAGTATTTTACATACTTCATCAGTAATTTCACAGTATTGACATACAATTTTACAGTATTCACATAATTCTTTTGCAGTATTTGTTTCATTCATCATTCATCATTCATCATTAATTTCAGTATTTTACATATTTCATAAGTAATTTCATAGTGTTAATATACAATTTTACAGGATTCACATAGTTCTTTTGTAGTATTTGTTTCATTCATCATTCATAATTAATTTCAGTATTTTACATACTTCATAAGTAATTTCACAGTATTGACATACAATTTTACAGTATTCGCATAGTTGTTTTACAGTATTTGTTTCATTCATCATTCATCAGTAATTTCACTATTTTACATACTTCATAAGTAATTTCACAGTATTGACACACAATTTTACAGTATTCATAAGTAATTTTACAGTATTCACATAATTGTTTAATAAATTTGTTTCACAGTTTTACATCATTCATCATTAATTACACAGTATTCATATAGTTGTTTGACATTATTTGACAGTATTCACAGTATTCATAAGTATTTCACAGTATTTTACATATTTGACAGTATTCGCAGTATTTTACATACTTCATCAGTAATTTCACAGTATTGACATACAATTTTACAGTATTCACATAGTTCTTTTACAGTATTTGTTTCATTCATCATTCATCTTTAATTTCATTATTTTACATCATAAGTAATTTCACAGTGTTGGCATACAATTTTACAGGATTCACATAGTTCTTTTGTAGTATTTGTTTCATTCATCATTCATCATTAATTTCAGTATTTTACATACTTCATAAGTAATTTCACAGTATTGACATACAATTTTACAGTATTCACATAGTTATTTTACAGTATTTATTTCATTCATCATTCATCAGTAATTTCACTATTTTACATACTTCATAAGTAATTTCACAGTATTGACACACAATTTTACAGTATTCATAAGTAATTTTACAGTATTCACATAATTGTTTAATAAATTTGTTTCACAGTTTTACATCATTCATTATTAATTACACAGTATTCATATAGTTGTTTGACATTATTTTTTCACATTTTACATCATTGATCATTAATTTTACAGTATTGACATACAATTTTACTTTGTTTTGCAGCATTGGGGCAAAGAAATTGGTTAGGTATGGCATAGTCCCCGTGCACATTACACACGGCCTGTGCATGAAAGTGCCCGGACTGGGCATCTTGAGGCTAAGCTGAGATGAAGTCAGAAACCCTAGGAACCCTTTTATTATTCATATTAAAATCAAATCAAAAATCACTTTATTGTTTTTAATATTGTCATTGATCTGTTAGGATACGTAACACCCCAAATCAACCTTTGTAGACTTCTAGAATTTTTCGCATATTAAGTAGAGTTCGGTAATATTCAAATTGTCCCTGTAAATTCGACACCCAGCTATACCCAACTTATGTTCTAAGCTTGCAACTGAACTGAGTAGAGACTAGGTATTAAAAGCCTATACGTTTTCGAGCGAACAAGCTTTTTGGCACCGTTGTCGGGGACGGCATTGAAAATTTCGAATTTTGCTTATTTTGCTAAATTCTAGATTTTAACTTGTATCTTTTTCTTTTATTTTTCTCTCACCACAGGATCAAGCTGGAATTCGCACCACCACCCAAGGATGACTACAATCTGAGGAGTAGAGGACAAACTTCCAACACAGAAACTTCTCCAGATCCAACTCAGATCCAGAACACAGCTGTTCCTGCTCAACCATCTCTGCACACGGTCCGTGCAGCTGAAGACACACGGTTAAGCTTGGAGAGGAAGAAGAGAGGAGGAAAACGCGAGTTTTGCGATGAATCTTCATTCTTCTTCGAGTTTTATCATGAACTCTATCATTACTATTTGTTTTATTTGCTTTTTGACTATGTTAGGCTAAATACGCTGTTTCTAGGGTTATGATGTAGTCGAATGCTTAGTTTTATTTGCTAGTTACTTGGAATTTGTGTTGAATCTTGTGCTTGCCTGATTGTGTAGTATTTTATTGCTTAGTTGAATTTGTTTGAATTGAATGGTTAGTCCGTTAGATGGAAGGCCTCATCTAGATGGTAATCGAATAACCCAATATTCACTCGACCAAACTAGGTATATGAGATAGGTTTGTGAACCGAGAGGTGAAATCAAGTAGTAGCCGAAAGGTGAACTTTTCCTCACGTCGAGAGATCGAGGATATCTTTAGTAAACCAACTAGTAACTTAGGTTAATTAAGCCAACATGCGAGAGTTGAGGTTTAAGAACCCTAAGAGGGCAGAAATTGAGTTCCGTACTAAGTAATTAAGCCAACATGCGAGAGTTGAGGTTTAGGGACTCAGGTACGGTCAATAGAACCCTGCACAGAGAAACAACACAAAAACCAGTAGCTGCTGTATCAACTCGAGGGCCACACAGACCGTGTATGAGAGTACACGGCCCGTGCACATTACACATGGCCCGTGCATGAAATTGTACGGACCGGGCACCTTGAGGCTAAGCTGAGATGGAGTCAGAAACCCTAGGAACCCTTTTATTATTCATATTAAAACCAAATCAAAAATCACTTTACTATTTTTAATATTGTCATTGATCTGTTAGGATACGTAACACCCCAAATCAACCTTTGCAGACTTCTAGAATTTTCCGCATATTAAGTAGAGTCCGATAATATTCAAACTGTCCCTGTGGATTTGACACCCAGCTATACCCACCTTCTGTTGTAAGCTTGCAACTGAACTGAGTAGAGACTAGGTATTAAAAGCCTATACGTTTCATAGCAAACATATTTTATTCCCAAACACTACTGGGAGTGTCCCATTACATCTCTTCAGGTACGCAGAACGTCTTCAAATTTATTATGTGGAACTTGATGTTATTGATATAATGTTTATAATTAATTCAAATATATTAAATCATATGTCATTCAGGTACGCAGAGTGTCTTGAAGATTTGAAAGAGTACAATTGGGGAGCAACTGTTTACAACTTGTTGCATACGCACCTTGCCAATGCTGCTATGTGGTGCAAACTCCAAGAAGAGGCAGACACTAATATGATAGAGGAGGAAGCTGCAAGCTAGAGGGAGATGACAGAGACGAAGGAAACTGGTTATCTGCCAGGCTGTACTCTTGCCCTCATTGTAAGAAATGCATTAAACTATTCCAGAATTAGGTGTTGAAATGCATTAAACCATTACATAATATACTTAACAGTTTTGTAGGATATATGAGTTATTTTACATGATTCATGCCCTAGTTTTATAAGATGTGTGAGTTATTTTACTGGATTCATGCCTTTTTTTTATAAGATGTATGAGTTATTTTACAGAATTCATGCGTTAGTTTTATAAGATGTATGAGTTATTTTACATACAGGATTAGGACTTGTAAGTGTTTTCTTTAAAAATTATCTATGCAACATTTTAGAGTATTCTTCAACTAATTTTTCATGATTATGCCAATCATTTACAGGATTAGGTATTGAAATGCATTAAACTATTACATAGTATACTTAATAATTTTGTAGGATATATGAGTTATTTTACAAGATTCATGCCTTAGTTTTATAAGATGTATGAGTTGTTTTACATGATTCATGCCTTAGTTTTATAAGATGTATGAGTTGTGAACAAACGGCGTTCGAAAAAATGAGAACTTCCACAAGTTGCGTTCCACGATATTTGGACTGGTGCGAGGGCTTATTGTGTAAAGTAAAGATGCCACATTTTGAAAGGCAGTTGTTTCACATATCACAAGCGAATATAAAAGAAGATCCAGTACCATATTTTATAGCGGAGGAACCTTTAAGGGAGAAAGGTTTTATCGCTGCAAATTACTTGGAATATGTTTTGATTCTGGAAAGTTGCAAAGTGTTTTAATACCCCGACTTATGACATGTTGATAGAATTCACTCCGGTTCTGATGAAATTTGAGGTTGTCCCATGCTCTTTTTTGAGAGATCTGAATCCGAAAATTATTTATGTGGTTTCAAGTTTTCCAAAACTTGAAGATATTGAACCGGAAGTTATGGATCATACAAGAAAGTGATGAAATATTGATGAAGTATTCTGCAAAGAAGGTTGCAGAGAAGAAGATGTTCGAAGATCGATGTAAGTTTTACATTATGTATTACCTATATTTACAGGATTCAACAAGTAAGTTGTCTGTGATAGGTGTATAGTATTAACAGTTTTGTTTTACTGGATTCACTTTGCTATTATACACTATACATATTGATTTTAAAGTTATAACTAATCTCAATATTTAAAGGTTTGTTTTGTTTATTCTACAGCTAAAAGGAAGAGGTTGGATTTTAGCAGTACTCCCTCAGGTGAAAAGCGATCCAAAAGAAGCTATGATACAAGCCAACCTTCATTTAGCTTGGGCCTTGGACTTACACAGTCCCAAAGTTCACCAGAGGTTGAAGAACCTAAAGACCAATCTGACAATAAGGAGAATTTGGGGAAAACTGACAAAGATGAAGATGCTGAAATTGTACAAGATGATGATAGTGAAGAGGACGAAGAGACCGAAACAGATGAAGAGATGAAAGAGCAAGAGGGAAATAGTGACAAGGAGGAAGAGACCGAAGGAGATGAAGGGAAGAAAGTGCAAGAGGGAGATAGTGACAAGGAGGAAGAGACCGAAGGAGATGAAGAGATGAAAGAGCAAGAGGGAGATAGTGAGGAAGAAGAGACCAAAGGGGATGAAGGGAAGAAAGTGCAAGAGGAGACCAAACCAGATGATGCAACGAAAGAAGATGGCGCAACTGAGAAGGTTTTTATTCTGTTATTTTGTTTTATTAACCTAGAAGTTATGCATTATTTATACTTTTGTTTTACATTATTTAACTTTGTGATTGTACAGTATTCATATAGTAATTTTACAATGTTTATTTAATTTATTTCATGTTCAGCAGAATCCAGTAGTGTACGGCTTGGATGAATTAGAAGCAGAAATTATCCGTCGTGGTAAAATGGTACCAGAGCAACCGGAGCAGGTTTTTATTCTGATTTTTTTTCTATTATTTTTTTATAGTGTGTTTTAAAGTTGAAACATACTTCTTTTTCCAGTATTCATATAGTGTGTTTATAATATTCACATAGGTGTTTTACAGTATTGAGAGGATCGTTTTTATACAATTTGTTTCAGGATGAACTACAGAGAAGGTTGCATGTCTTACAAGAAGAAATTGGAGGAAACGATGAGGTTTTTATTCTGATTTTTCTTTTTATTATTTATTTATATTATGTTTCACAGTTGTAACATAGTTATTTTACCAGTATGCAATAAGTTGGTTTATAATATACACAGAGTTGTTTTAAAGTATTGACATAATGCACATAATAGTTTTACAGTATTGACATAATGCACATAGTAGTTTTAAAGTATTAACATAATGTAGTTGTTTTAAGTTAATAACTTTGTGATTGTACAGTATCTATGTAGTCATTTAACAATGTTTACTTGTTTTATTTAAATAGGTTGTACGTCAACTTTTTGAAATTCAGGCCAGCTTGAGTAGCCAAGAAGTCAATGAGGAAGATGAAGCAACCCACCTAGCAACTTTGATTTTTGAAGATGTTTGCAGAAAAACAGTATTTGAATACAAAGAAGAGCAATTACTGAAGAACAGGGAGTGTGAGAAGAACAAAGGAACACAAAGTACTGCCGAGGTAGTGGAGCAAAAACAAGTTATCATGAAAGGGAGAAAACCAGTTGCGTATAAGAAAGGGAAGGGGAGAAAACCACCTCCAAAAACCAAAAAAAAATTGCGAACCACCTCCCCAAGGGTCATACTACCAAGGACTAGAACTGAGGATGAACAACGAGCTATGTTACAGGATTTCATTATTGACAAGTTATACAAACCACCATTGAGTTTGAGTTATACTTAGGAAGAGTTTCAACCGTTAATGCCTCATATAATAGAAAATTACAGACCTCCAAAAGATGTTACATTCAATGATGATGTTACCCAATTGAGCTATCAGAATAGTTTGTTTTATGATGGAGGTGACACAGCTGCTGAAAAGCCTCATATTATAAAAAGATTTGGGTATAAACATCGTGAGAAGTTGTCTAGTGATGTAATCCGTATATTGGATGATTGGTGGGTGGAAGTCAAGAACAAAAGGCTGATAAACAATGAAGAGGCTTTCTGCCACAAACCAGGGAATTTTCATTGCAGATTGTCAGCAATCAAAGATTTGATGAATCCTGAGCTCCCACTTAGCAGTGAGGTATGATTTCTACAATATTTTACATTATTTACTTAATAGTTTTATAGGATATATCAGTTATTTTCACAGGGTTAATACAATAGTTTTGTAGGATATCCATCTTTTTCAAATTTTATTAAATGTAAATTATTTTCCATGATCTACTTAGCATTTTTATAGGATACAACAGTTAAATTTATTTTACTGATTATTGATTGATTTTGCAGCTCATTGACACGGTCCTGTCAGTAATGCAATATGAGACTCCTGTGAATCATCCATGGTTTTTCATCTCCCCTTATATATCCGTAAGTTATTATGTACTTTTATATATTATGAATTCAATTTTCAGACTTGAAATTTTGAAATACTTCAGTAATATTTTACAGGATTCATACAATATTTTTATAAGATGTATGAGTTATTTTACAGGAGTCATACAATAGTTTTATAAGTTGTATGAGTTATTTTACAGGATTCATACAATAGTTTTATAAGTTGTATGAGTTATTTTACAGGATTCATACAAAAATTTTATAAGATGTATGAGTTATTTTACAGGATTCATACAATAGTTTTATAAGTTGTATGAGTTATTTTACATGATTCATACAATATTTTTATAAGATGTATGAATTATTTTACAGGATTCATACAATAGTTTTATAAGATGTATCAGTAATATTTTAATATTTGATTTTTGTCTATTGCAGATTCTGATGCATCAGTATGATGAAAAAGCAGCATTACAGGCCATTCCGCAGTTGTTTGGGCCTCAATTTGAGAGCATCAGATGGCTGATCATTCTAATTTGTAAGAAAAATCATTGGGTGCTCTTTGCAGTGGATGTTCCTAATGTGGAGATGCATTATTACACCTCTGCTGATGATGTTGAATACATGCAATACCACTGGCACACCATGAAATGTGTTAAAGATTTTCTTTGCTAGAGGACTTGTGAGTGTTTTCCTTCAAAATTATCTATGCAACCTTTTACAGTATTCTTCAACTATTTTTTCATTATTCTGCCAATGATTTACAGGATTAGGTGTTGAAATGCATTAAACTATTACATAGTTTTGTATGATATATGAGTTAGTTACATGATTCATACCATAGTTTTATAAGATGTATGAGTTATTTTGCAAGATTCATACAATATTTTTATAAGCTGTATGAGTTATTTTACAAGATTCATGTCATACTTGAAGTTATTATACATTAAAGATGTTGATATTATTTTTTTCTTTCAGCTAACGCTTCTTAGAAAGATCTTGGCATTATTCATCAGAACTGTCCAAAACAGGCACCAAAATCGATGGACTGTGCTATTTTTTTGTTGCGCTATGTGTACAATCTGATCACTGAGATGCCTATGAACTTTACACAGGTAATTTTATGATGTATATATTTTACTTTCAAATACCTGTAGGCTTCCATTTCACCAACAGTAACATTACATATTTTCTGATATTACATATTGTATAAAAAGGGTAGTGTATACCCCTAATAACTGATATTACATATTCATCATTCATCATTAATCATTAATTTCATAGTATTTTACATACTTTATAAGTAATTTTATAGTATTGACATACAATTTTACAGTATTAACAGAGTTCTTTTACAGTATTGTTTCATTCATCATTCATCATTAATTTCACAGTATTTTACATACTTCATAAGTAATTTCACAGTATTGATATACAATTTTACAGTATTCACAGTGTTGTTTTGCAGTATTTGTTTCATTCATCATTCATCATTAATTTCAGTATTTTACACACTTCATAAGTAATTTAACAGTATTGACATATAATTTTACAGTATTTGTTTCATTCATCATTAATTTCACAGTATTTTACATACATCATAAGCAAGGTTCTAAATAGCGTTTATAGCGTCGTAGCGGGAAGGCTAAAAAAAAGCTATAGCGAATAGCGTCGCTATAGCGGAAGCTATTACAAATAGCGTTTTTTTTTACATTTCGCATATTCAATATTTGTACTAAATATCAACATTATCTAAAGTCTCATAGAATAATAAATAACACCAAAGTAATTAAGAAATTATAATATTCATATTGAACCCGTATAAAGTCCAAATTGCGGTTCAAAATATCCATAGTAATATCATAAACTATCGATTTTTCCTATTAAAAATATCTTAAGCATCATGATTCATGACATAATCTATTTTTTTTTTCTATTCAAATTTTAATTTCGGTTTGGACTTTTTTTCTATTCAAATTTCAATTTATATTCCCAATTTCAAATTGATTTATCTGTAGCAAGTAGCAACAAATTCAATTTCGGTTTGAGATTTTTTTATCTTTATTTAAAACCCATATAAATTGCTTAAAAAAAAACCCATATTGTATAGCGCAAATAGCGGACCGCTATAGCGCTGTAGCGGCCGTAGCGCAAATAGCGCATTTTGATGTTATAGCGTAGCGTTTGGGGTCCAAAAACGCTATAGCGGCGCTATAGCGCACTATTTAGAACACTGATCATAAGTAATTTCACAGTTCTGGCTAATTGTGCTAACCTATGCGTCCTATCATTTTCCTCTCTATTGATGTGCATAAATCTAAATCCCTTACAAATCTTTTTTTTTGTAGGATGACATTTCTAAAGAACGTGTCGTTCTAGTAATGAAGCTCATCACGCATCCAAATAATTCGCATCAGCGATGTATGAAGTAACCATCCAAATATTGCAATGATTGAACAGCTTTTTGTTTGTGTTTGATGTTAGATACAGTTAATGTTTGATACAGTTGAAAATATTTGTGAATAGTGAAATGGTAAATGGTACAGTTGATGGTGAAATGAAATGGTTAAATGGTACAATTGATTTTAATGAACTTTTTGTGTTGAAATGGTACAGTTTATGTTGTGGTGAAATGGTACAGTATATGAATTTTTTGTGACTGGTGTCATTTTATAGTTTGTATATGATATTTTTATAGTTTCATGTGTCAAATTTACAGTATTGAAATCTTGTAGTTAACATCTGTTAGATTTATAGTTTGCATCTGCTAATTTTATAGTATTGAAATCTTATTTTACATGATATATATCCATATATAAATATTAATAATTGAAGAAAAATTGATGAATTTAAAAAAAAATTCAATTTTTTTTAATTTTAATTTCGAAAAAAAAAATTTAATTTTGATGCAAAAAAATTAATTTTGCATAATTTTAAGTGTAATTTGTAAATAACAAGTTTTAGAAGTGTGTTTTTCAAATCTTCTAGAAGCTTGAAGTACAGCCGTACAAGTTTTGGAAGTGGTTTGTGTTAAGTCTTCTAGAAGCTGAAAGTACAGTTGGAAGTACAGTTACTTTTCTAGTTCCTAACAGTTTTTAACTAACTTGGATAAAAACTGGGTTGTTAGAATTTTTAACTAGGTATTATGCATGATTTGTTGTTGAAGTTATAGTATTTATTATAGTATTTTACAGTATTCGCGCAAGTCAAATGTCAGTTTTTTTGGGTAAAAACTGAGTACAACTCTTTGGGTACAATTAGTCGGACCCTTATATCCATATATTGATCATATATTGATCTAATTTCACAAGAAGTAAAATAGGAAATTAATTGTTTGTATTTTTTTCCTTTGTTTTATACCGTGAAACAGTAATGAAAAATTAACGTTTTAAAAATTAACTTATAATTTTTTACTACTTTACTTTACACTAAATTAGTTAGAAAATTTATAAATTTGACATGTAAACGCATCTCTCGTGAAGTTGATCGATTTCAACGGTTTGAATCGATATATCATTTGAAATAAATCCGATAAGTTTTTGAGTTAAGCTCACAAAGAGACTTGGTGGCCTTATAAGTTCCTATAATAAACAACAAAGTCTCAGTCGTAATTGAGAAGGTACCAAAACTGCATTCAAGCTGGTACCGGCTAAGTACCAGTATTCCCCATCCCAAAATAGCAACTGATACCGGATATTAAACTCAAAATTTGAGTTACGAATGTGAAAGAGAGAGCATAAGCAGCGACTGAAGGGATTCGCTACTGAGTATGTTATCATGGAGTTGCATGTTTCGGCGGAGAATATTGCGAAGGCTCGAGCCATACGAGAGACTTGATCTTTTATAATCTCCGTTCTTTGCACTAATGATTCCAACTTCAAAGCTATTGATGCATACGCTGCTTCCTGCATGTCTAGGAATTTGTCTATCATGTATTCGAAATACGGCTTGCTAAGAGGTTGCTGCTCGTGGAGATGGCTCATTTGATTCTTTAAACCTGCATTATTAGTGTTAGCATTCAAATTTTTAGGTTTGAAAGAATGACTCAGAGAGTTGACTTGTTCTATTTCTACGAGAAATGGGCACATGTCTTCTGGATTATGAACATCTCCACATGATTTGCAAAACGACAATTCGGCTATAGTTTTTCTTGTTGGATAAAGAGCGTTTATGAGCTCGAATAAACTGTCGAGTTTGGCATTGATAGCGGCGCGATCACTAATTCCGTATTCGTTCGTTGCATCGATTTGAGCATTCATCCTTGAAAGTTTTCCAATGTTCCATATCTTTAGCTCAAAACCTGAATAATATGAACTCATGGCGAAGATAAACTAGTCTCTACTCCTAAAAATGCAAGTGCTGAAAATAAATATGCTAAAAATAAACTAGTCCTAACTATTTTTGGATTTTTATGCAAATAAGAAAATATGCTAAAATTAAATATGCTGAAAATAAAAGTGAAGAAAATAAATATGCTAAAAGTAAATATGCAGAAAATAAAATATACTAAAATAAAATAAAAAAGTTTTTGATCTAGTCCCAGTTATTATGTTAGACACATAATGACAGCGCAAGAATTTCTCAAAAGGAGAATTCTTACTCTATCCCTGGCAATGGCGCCAAAAAGCTTGATGCACCAAAACATACTACCACTTTTAAAGATTTATAAATCCTAATTTTACTTACATTCATATCACAAAAGCATAATCCTACCGTGTAGTATAATTGGGGTGTCGATTCACAGGGATAATGTATTGGATTTTTGACACTTTTCACTAGTCTAGCTTATCAGGGTTTTTAAAAAAATAAGGTTCAATACCCTCAAGGTTTTATGCGGTGGCGCTAATTGTGCTAAGTTTAGAATTAAATAATTAAATACAGATTCTCTAGGGTTCAGGTTCTCTCATTCTTAATCATGCAAAGTATAAATTTCAACGTCTCTCTACGTCGCATGCGGCACTATCACCGTCGCATGCGACCTAGATTGTCCCACAGCTACCCCGCATGCGGCACTGTCACTACCCGCAGGGCTTGCTGGGTTTCTGCTTATGCGATTTGAAAGGTTTTTCGATCTTACGATCTGCTTTTGGGCTATCAAAACTAAAGTATTTTAGGTACGTAATTATATTATTTCCCTATATTACCCCGTGGTTGAAATATCTCAAAAATCCTACTTAATCTAAGTGTTTTCTAATATAATTTAAATGTACAATTTACGCTATCATGTCAAGGGAGTGTTTGAAGTACTTACATGCATTATCCCACTCACATCGGGATGCAGCGACTTTACACCTATTAGTATGTGGAGGGTTATTGGCATATAGTAGATACAACTATGTATGTTAGGACTTAATAAAAAAATATTCAAATAATAAAAGAAACTCAAATCGACATAAACAAAACATAAATTTATACTAAAACATAATTAAGAATTCGAGTATAACCCTCACCCTAGATATGAGAAGCTTAATTTCTCATGGCCATGGCAAAATAAAAGGAATAAAAGAAAAATAACATAAATTACAACTCAATTGAAGATGGATGAACCTCTGCCTCCTTGAATGACGCATTTTTCTCCTGCTTGGCTTCCGATGGCTACCCTTCTCTCTCTAAGTAATTCTTTAACCTAACATAGCAATGAGAATTGCTAATCTTGATTCTATGGACTTAACACAATTAAACACGCACACTAAATCCTATTACAAGAGGGGTATTTATAGCCTTCCTAAATGAGAAATGGAGTAGTGGAAGTAGTGGAGGTAGTGGAAACTTGGAGTGCACTCTAAGTTTGGATAGATGAAGTCAAAAATAGCTATGAAAGCTTAGTATCGAAGCAATCGCATCCTTTCGAAAGAATTCTACCGAAAATAGCATCAACGGTGGATGATTAGATCCAAAGGAAACAGTCCACGGATTGAGTTCACGGATCGTGCACCATTTCGCATGTTGTGCACTTCGTGTGAGGTGTTGCATGCTCCGTGTGATGTCCTGTTTTGACGCTATCTTCGAAAATTGCCCAAACACGACACTTTTGTCCTTTTTTGGCCTAAATACGTAACTTTCTCAAACCTGCCAAAAAGACCTAAAAACATGTTTGCGGTAAATAATTCGGAAAAATAACTATGCATTTGCTTTTCGCCATTTTTAAGAAGAAAATATAGTGATTTTCGCTATATGTTTTGACTTCATCATCTAATTCAACCTAGCCAATATAATATTATAATGTAATAAAGAGGCATCAATTATATATTTTTGACTTAATTTAATGATTTCTATGAATCTTGCATCTATACCATTTTTTGAAAATTAAATTTACTAATCACACTATTAAAAATTGTAGGTGTAAATAAATTTTGTCTAATACAACCCAGTCAACTTAATGTAATAAAAATGCAGCAATTCATACCTTTTTGGCTTAATTTAATGATTTTTCTGAATGCTTGCATCTATTTTTTAAAGAAAAAACAAATAGAAATGGAAGTGGAACTACGTAGTCTATAATTTGATCTGGAATTTGAGTCTTGTCCTGAGCCTATCTGAACCCTTTTGTAAACTGATACTTTCAAAATTATGTACTACTATTCTTTAATTTTAATCTGGTTGTATATTTATTGGTAAATTATGTACTGTTATTCTTTATTTTCAATTTGGTTGTATATTTATTGGTAAATTATGTACTTACACTTTTTATTTTTAATTAGGATGCCACATTTTTCTTATTCTATAATATTATTTCTATTATGTTACGGGTGTTCATCGGTTCGGTTCGGTTGAAACCAAACCGAACTAGGCAAACCAAAGTTCTATTCCGGTTTCAGAAATAGAACCGAACCAAACCGTTTTAGTTTATCAACTGAACCGAACCGGACCAAAATTTTATTTCGTTTTGTTCGGTTCAAGCCGATGTATATAAAAGATTAAAAGATTACAAATAAAAACCAGATTGTAAAGATTCAAGCATCTGTCTGATACCAAACATAGAAATTCAATTAACAGAAACCACGATCAAGATCCCGTCCAATACCCTAACTAAAAATTTACCCAAGCAAGAAGTTAAGAGAATTTTTTTTAAAAACCATAATTAGAATAATCAAAGTTAGGAAACCAATATGATTACTAATTTTTTTACAAAAATCATAAGAACCGAGATTGCAATTCGGTTCCAAGGTTTTTTTTTCATTGGAACCGAATTGGAATTTCGGTTCCAACCTCTATTTCACAAATTTTCCGGAAATTGGTGTGGCATTTGGTGTGCAGAGCAAAACCCGAGATTCCAATTCGGTTTTTTTTTTTTTCATTTGGAACCGAAACTAACTTTCGGGTTTTTTTTTTTTTGATGGAACCGAATCCTAGATTCGGGTTAGCTTTTTTTTTTCATTTTTTTTGTTGAAACCGAAATTAGAATTCGGGTTTAATTGATTTTTTTGGTTGAAATCGAAACTAGAATTCGGCTTCATTTTTTAGTTTCTGATATGGCGAACTTATAGCGGATCTATGAAAATGGGTCCCACACTTTGGAATCTATACGAGGTCAACTCACAGCACTTTATTTTTATTGGTGATCCCTCTGCAAATTTTTAATGAATCCTTACACATATCATATTCGAGTCTTTTGAAGAAATTAAATTATGAAATTCAATGTGCAAAAAGAATTGAATTTAGAATTCGGTTCCAATGTGCAAAAAATAAAAAACCGAGTGCTCATTTCGGTTTCAAGTGCAAAAAAAAAAAGACCCGAGATGGAATTTCGGGTCCAGACCTATTTTGGATTTTTTGTGGTAGCTCTTACGAAAAATTGTGAAAACGAAGTTAAAACCGAAATTGCAATTCGGTTCCAGGAAAAAAAAAACTTGGAACCGAATTTCAATCTCGGTTCTTATGGTTTTTGTAAAAACAGAAGTAATCATATTGTTTTGCTAACTTTGATTTTTCTAATTATGGTTTTAAAAAAAAATTCAAGTTAAGAACTCAAAACCAATCAAGATCCATGGATTATCTTGTCGGAGCCGTGCCAATCCTGTCCCAGCGCTTCTGCATCAGATTTTTAACTTAACCTTATACTACAACAGTCGATTATGTATTCAATCGTACATGAGAGGATTCTTGCCGAGTGCCGACGATTTGTGCAGCTTTTGGGAGATTTGAAGATGAGAGGTGAATGAGAAAGCCAAAAATTAATAAAGGAACGAAAGTGGGGGAGAGAGTGAAAGGGAGAGAGAGAAAAATGAGAGTGGGGACCTAGGGTGGGACCCAGCTGGGATTAATTAAAAGAGCAAAAGAGTGGGAGAAAAGAGAAGTCTGGGTTCGCGCAGGGAGTGGGTTTCAAAATTTTCGATTCAGTTTGGGTTAAACGGTCGGTTCAGTATTCGGTTTTAAAAATATTTAAATCGAACCGAACCAAAATATTAGATCGGTTTAAGAAAGTGAACCGAACCGATCCATTAAACCGAAAAACCGAACCGTATAGTCCAATCTAATTCAGTTCGGTTTAAACCCGATTAAACCAGACCCAATGAACACCCCTAATTATGTATGTAAAAGGAGAAAAAAAAATCTAACTTGAGTTGTGATTTAAGTCACAAGCTTCAACCAAATAAATAATAGTTTAAGCTATGATCTACCGACATTTTTAAAAATACCTAAAGTTAATTACAGATTAATAAAAATGCCCACGGGTGCAAACTTTTATTAAAAATGTCCAAACCGACCATTTAATGGCCGGTCCCGAGTTGAATTTGATTTTATAAATAGACAGCCACACCAATGGTATTTTCTCACAATTCATTCTCTCAAATTTTACACTATCTCTCCTCAGTTGAGCCATTTCTCTCAGATTTCTCCTTCTCTTGTCAGATTTGCAAGTAAATCCCTATAATTCATTAGAATTTATTTTTTAGTACAAAATGGTTGTATAATGTTAGGATTTGTTAGTAATTATCAAAATTATAATAATTAGTTGTAATTAGAGAGTAATTAGTGTAATTAGCCAAATTTAGGGTTTACGGTTTTTGATTTAGGGCAATTTAATGTAATTTAGTATAATTAGCATTGTTGACCATATTTCAGCGTATTTTAGGATGTTTTACCATAATTCGGACAATTAAGCCTAATTTATGGCAATTTAGCATAATTAGGATAATTAAGCCTATGTTGACATATTTAGTATATTTTAGCGTAATTAAGTCTAATTTTGCGTAATTAAGCCTATTTTACCATAATTAAGCACATTTTAGCATATTTTACCGTTTTTACCGTAATTAAGCCTACTTTAGCTGTTTTTTCCGTCATTAAGCCTATTTTAGCCGTTTTAGCGTAATTAAGCATATTTTAGCTGTGTTTACCGTAATTAAGCCTATTTTAGCTGTTTTGTTGCGTAATTAAGCCTACTTTAGCCGTTTTTACCGGCATTAAGCATATTTTAGCCATTTTTAGCGTAATTAAACCTATTTTAACTATTTTAGCTGTTTTTACTATAATTAAGCCTATTGTAGCCATTTTTTTCCATAATTAAGCCTTTTTTAGTTGTTTTTACCGTCATAAAGCCTATTTTAACAGTTTTTAGCATAATTAAGCGTAATTAAGCCTAATTTATCCATTTTAGCGTAATTAAGCCTATTTTAGCAGTTTTTTTGCATTACACACTGAAATTAGGAATTACGGTTTACTTATCATCAGTTAACATAATTTTATTACTGAAATTAGAATGGTTAGAGGACGACCTAGGCTTCGTCCACTATCACCTATAGTTGACGAGCCGATCGGGACTAGTAGCACAAAGCATTTCAGTCCTCTTCTGTGGGTGCCCCACCGCGATCACCGGGTCTTACTGGCTTCTCGTGAGGTATGTTTTTTTCTTTTTTTCAAATTTTCTTGAGTTTAAATATTGATATGTTAACACCATGTGGATTAAATTTGTCAATGTAGGACAAGTCTCTTTTAGATGTAAAGCTACGATGCGTTCACTTGCAGTACTACCGGTCGATGGACCGGTACCTTGTCAATCTGGGCCTCTACCAGATGGTGGACATCTTGCGGACTGGGAGTGGCATCATCAACGCGTCTCTCATTGCAGGGTTGGTTGAGAGAGAGTGTCCCGAGACGCACACGTTCCACATGTCATTCGGAGAGATGACAGTGACTCTCCAGGATGTGAGTTCTCTCTGGGGGTTGGCTATCAGTGACACTCCCGTCGGTGGCGTATCTGACAGCACGACGTTTGCTGCTCAGATTGAGGTGCTTTTGGGAGCTGATCCTCACTTCCTCATTGAGAATAGTGGAACATCGAAATTTTACTTAAGGATGAAGAGGTTGCGGGAGCGCACTTCAGCGCGGGTCTGACAGAAGACTCTACCGATGAGGAGATTCAGAGGTAAAAACTACAAATTGTTCATATTTTTTTTTATTGAATTCTCGTTTGTTGTTGATCTTATATTACTTATTTGTTATTGCAGATATACACGGGGCTACGTGATGGACCTATTTGGTTCCGTCATATTTGCTGATTTTTCCGGTGACTGCATGCCGATGATGTATCTCCCGCTGCTGGCAGACCTGGAGCAAGCATCGCCGTACAACTGGGGTGCGGCCGTCCTAGCCCATCTGTACTCCCACCTTTACCGTAGTTGTACGGTAAGTCCCTAACTATTTTCTTACTTTTTTACCTAATCAATCAAGAGTGGCACCTGACATCTAAAATTATTAAAAATGCAGCCAGATACGAAACAGGTGTATGGGCCAGTACTGTTGCTTCAGCACTGGTCGTGGTCGCGGCTACCGGTGGGCAGGCCCATCCCGAATGCGGCGCTGGATTGGGGAGAGCCTGATGATGTCCATTGTCCGGCATACGCCAAGAAGTGGCACGGTACTCACCACTACCGGGATCAGTCCCCGGTTATACATTGGGTATCAGGCCAGTCCGGTCACAACTGCAAAATTTGACGGCAGAGCAGGTTGAGTGGACACCGTACGCCAAGCTGTATAGTGAGGGGAATCTACTGGCGAGATGTTTCCAGTCTCAAGATATGTGGTACTACAGAGGGCCACTCGTACATTTCTGGGTAGTGGAGCACCACTATTCGGATCGTGTACTCCACCAGCTTGGACATCCGCTGTTCATTCTCGCAGAGCTACCTGTGCTGAGTTCCACCATCGTAGACCTGCACAAGTAAGTCGTATCTCTTTTCTACTATTCTTTGTTTACTTGATTTATTTTTATTGCTGCTAACGTGTTTATTACAGGTTGAGCCACGTATCGCGTACGAAGCGCGACTGGAACCATATGCCTAAAACATATGCCATCATTTTAATTCATATCCCACTGATACTGGTACAACATATGCCTAAAACAGCCCTTAAGACCAAACCAGATAGCAATACTAGTTCCAAGCTGAATTAAACCAAGTCATTGCACATGCATATAGACAACACTCCCATGAGCATTCCAGAACATGAATTTTCATTTTTGGAATTTTCTATGATTTTCTATGATCCAACTTATATATTTATTATTATTATTATTATTATTATTATTATTATTATTTTGAATGCTCTACTACTGACATTTTTGTCTTTTTTGTTATTGCTATGGGAAACTGGAACTGTTAGTGGTAACTTTAATAGACCTAGAAGCAATGGTTGGAAAAAACAGTGTTTCTCTGTTGGCTGAAAGCTTTGGACCTGTCCTGTAAGAATCTGGTATGGACGTGATATTGGAGATCACATTGGAGTACCAGAGCAACCTTTAATAATAAGGAATTACTGGATTTTCATCCTGGCAATCCAAATCCTATATAAAAACTATAATGTCTGTCTGTTGACTTGACTTGCATTATCTTGCTATTATAATTTATTAGTTTCTTTAAGTGAGAATATTTCTTTAAGTTTCTTTATTAATTTATTAGTTTTCTTGCACTACTAGAATTTTGGTTTGTTGCATGAGTAACACTTAGTTGTTGCATGGATATGAATGTCCCATGCAAAAGAATTGGTGTTTCTGACACAATAATATCTGTTGCATGGGTGTCTCATGGAAAAAGTAACCCATGCAAAAGATTTGATGTTTATCCATGCAACTGTCACACCCCAAACCGGGATTTCCGGATTAAGGTGTGATCAGTCCCTGCCTCGTAATTAATTATCTTTAATTACGCAAGGCTAATCAAGTACAAATAAATAACAACAGCGGAAGCATGAATAAAATCCAGAGAAGCACAAGTCATACATCCATAAATAAACATAAACATAAATATATCAATCCATACAAACCACCGTATCACAACACATAATCTAAAGAAAAGGGGTACATGAACTACGATCTCGAGATACAAACAAAAGTCTCGAGACTCAAAAACCCTAACAAAAGTCCTATAACACTACATCAAGCGGCGTGGCCATCGGGAACAGCTCCTGGCATCTCCTGCTGCGGAACACCAGACTCTGTACCTAAAATCCCACATCAAAAGGTGGGTGAGCAAATAATTGCCCAGTATGTGACCCAGAATTACCCCTTCAGGGATCCTCTTTCGGTCAAAGCACTTTTAATATTAAATCTACGTAAGTTTAATGTCGCAACTTTTAAATGCACATGATTTAATATAGTAATCCTAATTTAATAACTAACAAAAGAAAAATACATATAGTAGATGATATGATGCGATTATCCTGTCATGCCAACATGCAAAAATTCCCGAAATAAAATACAAAGAGAGTATTATTATAAACATCAAAGCGGAGTCCAGTACAAGAGTACTGTGTGTAGAATTTAGTATGTAATAGTACGGATAAAATGTAAACACCCCGTGCTGTGCCAATCGGACCAACGGTCCTATAAGATATTAGTTCAAGGACTGTGGGCAGGGAGCTAATGATACACGATGCCTAGTGACATCGAGCATTAACTCTCAAGTATATATAGCCCACTCGCCGATGAATATATCTAAATTCTGAGTATCAACTCGCCTACAACGATTCATCAACCAAACATATAAAATAGGAGAAAACATACATGCAAGTCGTAAGAATGTGTTAATCCGTCTCCTCATGAGCAGAGCGGAACTCTACCGCCCGGCCGGACCAATAGGAAAAATAAAGATAAAGAGCTCGAGATCGGCTCATGTACAGAAAAGTAAATATAAGCGCCACCGCGACCGCGGAAGCCGTTCTAGGCATGTAGCTCCTAATGTAGGGGAGGGATCACATCCCGAATCGTATCGTGCCTCAGGGCTCGAGATCGGCCCGCACGTAATGGTAAAATGAATCGAAAAGAATATATAATCAAAGTTTATGCATATAATATATATATATATCCTAAAAGACCACCCGAGAGATCAAGTGATCAGACGGCTCAGTGGCTAACGGGCCGTCTCGTACCCCATCCTACGAGACGGAACGCAGTCACTCGGTCTCTGCTCAGCCCTCACCAATGCATATGATCGTTTATAAAATAATAATATTGTCCTCTACGAGAAGAGGACAAGTAATATCCTAAATAACTATATATAATCTAACCTGTGATTAAGTTACCCTACTCCTAATAAAAACGGTAAATTTTTGATTTAGAAAGGGATTTATGCAATTCTAATTACAGTTCGGAAAATTAAACATGCTCTAATGCATCTAATAATTTAAAGTGCGAATGTCAGGTCAAGTGGTCGACTGGTGAGAGTACGCCACGAAAGAAAATAATTCAGATATCCCACACCTGTAAGGCAAACTGAAGGCGTGCGCGCGCTACGCACCGGCGTAGTCTGCAGGGTCCACTCCTGCTCCGGTATCGTCGCCCGCGGTGTCAGTCCAAGGGTCAGACTCGTCGCAATGGATCTGATGACCTGAAATTCGTACGTAATCTAATTAGGATCGAAACTATTTACCGTAACCCTTACTACCCCTTTATTATTTTTAATTTGAAGATAAATTGTTTTAATTTAATTTCCTGAGTATTTTTAAAAGGTTCTATTCGCTATATACGAGTAAAATACGTATTTAAATTGCTAAGTTAATATTGTGCAAATTAATCGCGTAAAGGTGTTCAAAATTGTAAAAATACTTATTTTACTTAAATTCTCTAATGGTTCAACTTAATTTATTTCCAAGTACATGTATATATAAAATACAACACTAACCAATTTTTAATTAAATCGAAATGATACGAAATTCATTAATACCACAATATTTATCTCTTGTAAATTCCAAAAATATTTATAAGACTATTGTTAACTTTTATTACTAAAATAAAATAAATAAAGCAATTACTTAACTAATTTAATTCTAGTTTAAATGTGTTATTCCTAATTAATTAATGTTGGGACTTTTAATTTTGATGTGTTTCGGGATCATATCGTGTCCTGCCGGATAATCTAGTATCTGCTCAAAGTATGTCATGAGTCATCAATCCAGGACTAATCTAATCATTTCCCGAGCTTTAAGTGAAACTTCGAATCGAGCCAACCAATTGGAGGCTCGAGACTCGAAGCAATTTACCCAACTATTTTTAATTCACTTATTTTGCAACAGCCCACTTTTAACTTCCTTCTCTTTTAATTACCAACAGCCACGGCCCAAATAATTTCAAACTTCTCTATTTTACACATAGGCCCTCAAGTTTCCAAATGTCACTTAGGGCCTAAATAATTACTCACAGCCCCTTTAAATTTAAACTATTCGCATTCGGGTCCCTGTCAGATCAAGGCTGGTAATAAATCGCAAATCAATCCCACAATAACAGTAGCTACACTAGGCTATGACTACTGGCACAAGTATCACAAAAATCACAGCTGCCAGATAACAACTCATGTACCAGCACCGGTACTGGTAAGGCCAAATCAGTAATAAGCAAAAACAGCACAGCACAGCCTCACAGCCAGCAACGAACCAAGGCACACAGCCACCGCAAACAACAAAAAGAACTGGTACCGGTATGGTACCAGCTCCGTCAAGTCATAGCCCAGTAAAAGCAAACCAGCAAGCACACACAAAGCAACAACCCAGCACAGTCATTCATCACCGCAAAACTCACAAGGCACGAAGGCCGTCAGAACAGAAAAGGCTCCAAGGCCACAGGTCAAAGGCACAGCCACTCAACAGAAAAATCAAGGCACAAAGCCACAGGTCAAGCAAGAAGGCACGAAGGCCACAGATCAAGGCAACAGCCGCAAGCCACAAGGCAAAAACCAAAATAAAGAGAGCCAGAGTTACCGGTTGCAGAGCAAGTCGCAAAGAAAACAAAATCCGGCCGGTTCCGAGCGCCTACTCGCCTCACAGCCGTCTAACTCAGCAAGCAACTCCACGAGTCCGAGGCAACAGCAAGTCAGGGTCAGCACTACGCACAAACTCGCAACCCGGTTCTCGGCACCTCTCACTCCACAACAACCCACAATGGCAACACAGCCCAGGAAAAAGGCGCGAATCAGAGAGGGAACACCAACAGCAAGGTCACCGCACCCTCAACAAAAATGCGCACAACAACCAACCGCGCGCACCACAGCAAGGCACAGAGAAAAGAGAGCGGGAAAAGAAAATCCACCCTCTCCAGTAATCACAGCAACAGGAAGAAAAGGGCCCGAAGGCAGAGAGTAAAGATAGTGAGAAAGGGAGAAGAATGAAGAGGGGTGAAAGAGCGAAAGAGAGAGTGGGGTAGGAGTAGCCAGCGAGAGAGAAGGGAGAAAAAGAGAGTGAAAAAGGGAGAAGAAGCAAGAGGGCGCGGGGGGGGGTTATATGAAAAGTCACGGATCTCAAATCCAATCCAAAATTCTGATTCAAAGTTCTCTTACAAGTCCGATCTGGTGTGGTCAAGTATGCAGCAACTCATAATTCAAAATTTTGAAATCTTTAGTTATTACAATTCTATCACCAAATCTTAAATTATTGTTTACGTATGAATTTTTATTGTTCTTCATTAAATTTCTATTAAGTGTCTACTACAACATATTTATTTTATCTACACTTTATCTAATCAATCACTTTATTAACTTAAGAAAATCCTTCATTTATTATTTTTGTTCTTTTAATTGCTAATTAAAGTTTTTAATTTAAAATTAGTCATAAATTATTAATTATTTGTTAATTTAATTATGTACAAAATTACGGGTTATAACAGCAACTGTCTCTTACCGACCCATGCAACTAATAATTGACAACTCGTGACCCGCGAACCATGCCCGATAATATATTTTAATGAAGGTCCATGCAATAACCAAAAGAATTACTCATGTAACAAGTCTGCAGAATTGAGCCCCAACAGTTACATGGACTTTCTCATGTAACAAGTTTTGATGATTCTTTTTTTATTATTTTATTCTAAATGTCCATGTAAGAAACCCTACACTACCCATGTAATAAGTTTATAGAATTGAGACGAAACATTTCCAAGGGCTTACCCATGAAACAAGTTTTGATGATTCGTTTTTTATTATTTTATTCCAAAGGTCCATGTAAGAAGTCCTACACTACCCATGTAATTAATCTGGATAGTCAAGAAGTATTAATTGCATGCGACTACCCATGATAAAAGTTTTAAATTCCTGGACAAAGCCTTTCCTGCATATATTTGATCTCTCCTTTCAAATTGAATTTATTTTGTATATCACAGAAATAATAATTACAGCAGCATATTAAAAATTAAATGAGATGCACAAATAATTCGGAAACTTAAATTGTAGGATGTTTTCCTTTTCGTCTTAAGAGTAAACCTTAGATATTGATTGAGATACAAAACAATTCACCAAATTAATATACAAAACAATTCACCAAATTACCATGCAACATATTACACAAATTTTTTTCCAATTAATAACCATCTTCATCGGATTCATCGTTGAGGTTAGACCAACCAAGTAAAATTTTTAGTATTTGACCAAAAGAGGAATTCTAAACAATTAAATAGATGATATATTTGCTAAACTTACTTTTGTTCTATACCAAATAAAACACATGACATTATAGTTACTACGATTTATAATGAATTCTCAAAGTTTGGCCTCAGGAAATGCGAAAACTGGTACAATAGTGCTGCTGGTGCAGAACTTCCCTGTACAAAACCTCAAATTCAACTTAGTTAAAAAATCCATAAAAATGTGAAATAAATCATGGTGAAAGATCTTAATATCCTGAGAATTTTGGTACCAAGAACACTCAATTTGGAGTTGTAGTTTGTCCTATGTAAATTATACAAAACTGGTTGTCAGAAAATAAAAAACTGGTACAGAACCAAAACTGGAACAAAACTGATCTTGAGAAAAACTTAAGTTTGGCATAGCTCTAGGCAATACAATGAGTTGAAATTAATTGTGGGTGCAGATTATGACTTCCTGAAATTTTAGATACAAAAAACATCCAATTTGGATCTATGGTTTGTTCTACACAAAAATAACAAAACAGCATGTCAGAATGATCCAAACTGCACCTCACAAACTGAAAAGTGATGAAATAAATTGTTAGAAATATTGCAAAAATAAGAAAAACATGCACACAGGTTTTATGAAGGTCTTTGGGTAAGTTGTGCATACATTTTTGTGATAAAATCATCAAATTGAGCATCAAGGAGACTACTTTAGAAAGAAGAGCATCAAGGAAAACATGCCTAAGTTGTTATCTTCTTCTACTTTAGAAAGAAGGGCCAAATCTGGAAAAATGCAACAGTAATTCTAGAAACAAACAATTTAATTTCTGCTATTGAGAATTCGAGATTCCTTTGACAATACTGACCGAAACCAGTACTGGAATCGATTTAACACTCTCAAATACAAGTGTAATTTGTTTGCTGCAGTTATATTCAACCTGTATTTGTTTTTCAATGTATACATAACACTTCTTCCCATTTAGGCATTTCCACAAACACCTTATGTGCAATACATTGCTAGTTCCTAGATTGATAAAATTGAAGTGCCAAATTTTGGTCACTGGATTGTACTTGATAAGGGGTATTCGCAACCGAGATTCCAAAGCAGGGGCTGCAGTAGCATCCACCGACCTTGCTTATCCTAGCAAATCCCAGATCACTGAACAAAAACCGAAATCAACCAATTTAGCCTGACCTTAGGTGAAATGTCGGACTCGAGATCGAAATTCCAGCCACGAAAGAAGGGGAAAGAAGACGAAGACCCTCGGCTTAGGTGGGGTCGGTGAGGCCACCGCGCCACTGGAGAACAAAGGCGAATGCGGCGAGGAGGAGAGGCAGGAGGTGAGGAGGAGGAGAACACAGATGGCGAAAGAGGTGGTGGAGGAGGTAGATGCGGTGGCGCCGGCCGGAGAGGCGCGTAGACGCCTGCCATTGGAGAGACACAGAGAGAAGATGCAGTGAGAGAGGAACGTGGCCGGGAAGGGGAAGAGGAGAGGAATTTAGGAGGAGAGGGTTTAGTCGATTTGGTTTCCAATAAAATGTCCAAGTCCCAGAGAGTTTACAGAGTGGTTCTCTGTATCTCATTTACAATACACCTACTCATCAATATATATCCCCTGAGGTAACGTAATATTTATAGTTAGATCGGGGCATATGATCGGAATTAGCACGATTATTAAAAAAGCCAGATGATTGCATCTAGTGCAGATCTAAACAGAAATATTATGTCACCTCAGCGAAATGAATGTCCTGCTAACAGCCCATGTAATGGAGACATTCATTGATAATCCTGACTCTTCATCATCCATCGGACGACTCATGTCAACAAATAATGAAATTGGTGAATTTTGTACAACAAATAATATGAATAAATTTCTAAAAAAATATTTTTGACATTTTTACATACCATGTTGCCAAATAATGCTTGTAATTGTCAATTTTATATAATTCCATCATTATTTGCCTTTTAAAATTGAGCCAACGATTGCGGACCGTTCATTTTTCCATGAGCGATCGATGGTCAATCTAGAATGAATTACTTTCAAATTACTTTTAAAGTGATCAAGGGAAAACTTTGAACTATACCAACAAAAAAAAATTTGAACTTTCTTTATGTCGAAGCTTCGATCCAATGCAAAGTGCTTGTGACCCTACGATGTTTGTATCTTCCGTGAGCTTGATGGATAGGTAAATGAACATAAAATTTCATCAAACTGCACTGTAGTGATTTTAAAGTGATGCTCTTCAATTTTAACGGTTCGATCAACCATCGGATGATGTATACTTGTGGGTCTTCATTAACTCGCACTACGAGAGTTCATGTGCTATGTTCAACAGTGATGGATATGAGTTATTGATGCAACAAAAATGTTATGCTATGTAATTATTTGGTTTAAATCATTTAGTAATTCATAAACATGTTCTTCTATTTAATTATCCATTAATTATCAAGTAAGTTCATTAATATCATTTGCAATTAATTTTTTTTTCTAAATTAATTGTCTAAATGAAGTACTACACATAATGTCAATCTCATTTAAATATGAATTCCAAAAATAAAATACCTATTACATCTAGAAGTTCAAACTAAACAATTAATAAAAATAAAATTTAATTACTTATGAATAGTAAATATGGTAGAACTTTCATTTCTTATCTAAATTAAACAATAATAAAGTAATTTTGTATGTATTAAGGAAATTAATTTCAATTCCCTTTCATTCCCCCTCCTCCACAGCCACAATTGAGGCGAATTTTATTTACAGAACATATTTAACTACAAACAGCACTCGTCCTACTTAACTACAAGAGCTTCAGTACAGAAAGTAAACTGCATGAAGCTTAAAACGCTCTGTTCTCTTTAGCCCTAAGATTTTCGTTTTCCCCCCAATCGCATCCAGTTTTCCCCCCATATCTCACCCAGAGAAATTTAGATGGCCTCCCAAATTTGCCTCACTTAAACCCTCATTTTCACCCTCCTTTTGCTCCTGTCCTCTATCTCTCTATCACTAGTCCTCACAACGCACCACCTCTCAAGATTCTATGCACTCCACCCTCCTTGTACTCTAACAGCAAAATGGATCACCTGCTAGCAGTCGCTCTCACCCTGCATCCCCCTCTCCTCCGCCGTACCCGCAAGGGAACCTACGTGACTCCCACGCGATTCCTCGTGCTCAACTCCGCCAATCTCAGCTTCAATGTTGCTTCCGTGTCGCTACTCCATCTCAACACCAGCACCAGCATCTCTCCTCGTAAGACAGTAGTGGTGGAGGAAGACGAGATCTTGGTTCTGGAGTTCGATTCGCGGCTTCCTTTGTGCTTGGGGTAATCTCTACTTCGGATTTGAACTACCACAATTTCAGTTAGCACCTTTTCTGGAGAAGTGAGGTATGCCTTGACATTGGATAGCAATTTTAAATTGTTTGTTTTCATGAATTATCTGCTAATTTTGTACTTAATATCATTTATCTCTGTCAATTAGAGAGGAATGGGTTTGTCAACTCCTTTGACAGTATCATCCCTATCCCAATTTGAAACTTCATCAAAGACAGTGAAGTACCTTAAGCATTTTCGTGCCGACAACATTGTCAGAGATGCAGAGTTTATTCGTGAGTGTTTGGATGCCTGGCCTTGGACTATGCTGGGGCAAGTATGGCCTCTCTCTTTTTACATGTTGGTTTGATTTTTTTTTTTAATTTCTTTTGCTGTCTGAGATTTATGTGCCATTTTGGTCAATTCCTGTACCACTAAACAATAAGCATCAGAAGAAATTATAAGCCTGGTACTTTTCCTAGGAGAACTGGACTGATAAGGTTTGGTGCCAGCCTGTACCTGCTGAGTCTATGACCACCAGCTTGTCAGCTTTTACTGGTACTGCTGCTGAAATCTAACAGTTTTTAGAAGGGTCCAAAGAAAAAAAATCTAACAGCTTTTACTGGTACTGCTGCTGAGTCTATGACACCAGTACTGGGTATGTCAAGTTCTTAATATCAAACCTTTTTTATGCTAATTACTTGTACAATAAATATTGTGTTGTTAGCTTAGTCACCAAATGCCATCCTATGTACAACAAAATGTTATACTTTTTATATATGTTTACTCACCAAATATTGTGTTGTTAGCTTAGTCACCCAATGCCATACTAACTTCCATTCTATGCTAACGTGGTATATGTAGGGTCGAGGTGTTGATTTTATAGAATCAACTGGGGGAGGCAATTTCTAAGCACTCCTCAATGTGCAATCTGGACAAGAGGTGGCAACGTGTTAAGTCGCCCTCAATCAATGGTTCGGAGAAGAAAACCATAACAACCAGCCCTTTTACTGTGGGGTTTTGTCAACCTTTATCACAGAAAAAAAGTAGCCTCTTTTTGTAGATTTTTTGTGATGGGTCATGCTTATATTTTGGGTATAGAAACAAGTTACTTTTAGTTCTGTCGTTGCAATCATTTTTGGTCTTATGTTATAATGCATGCTTGTCTTTAGTATGTTAATTAATGATAATTAAAATGTTACTCTTCATGTTTTATTGTGTTTTTATTATGAAATGTAAAAGATTTCTTGGTTGCCACTGGGTTGGTACCAAATTGATACGGGGAGGATTATAGAAATTGTGCATGCTAATATTTTGCTGAAACATTAATTTTTTTCATCGGAATATCTATACAAATATGGAGTAATAAATTGTATGTAAAAGGTCCAAATGATATCCTTGCAAAAAAACCTGGTGGGGACCACCTTCATTAACCATGCAAATAATCAAGGGGCCCCACCTTCTCTACCCATGCAATTGTTTAGTGCTCTATCCTTGCAAATACTAAGATGGGGCCCACACTCGATAACCATGCAATTACTCAGTGCTCTATCCTTGCAAATACTAAGATGGGGCCCACACTCTTTATCCTTGCAAATACTAAGATGGGACTCACGCCCTCTATCCTTGCAAATACTTCTGCAGGTGCCAATTCTCAGACTTGTTGCATGCGTACTTGTTACATGAGAAAGCTCACGCAACAATATTGGAAAAAGTTATTACATGAGTAACCCATGCAACAAGTCTGAAATTGAGTATTTGCATCGAGGCTTGTACCATGGGTAGTTGTTACATGGGTAACCCATGCAACAAGTCTTTTTCGGACTTGTTACATGAGTGAGCTCATGTAACAACCCAAAATTTTACTCATGTAAGAAATCAAAATTCTAGTAGTGTCAGGATTGATGGATGTAAAGAATTGTGTGTTCCTCAGGGGCTACTACACCTCACCAACCTTCGAGAATTGAGAAGGGTGGAGAATGGCCATTTGGGTAAGAAAGATGAGGTCCGCAACTTATGCAAACATGTGCCTTCACTTCAATTTGACTATTGATAGAGCCATGAACTCCGGTCAATGCATATTTTACGCCTCCAAGACTCCAATTTCATATTTGACATTGTTTTCTCTTTATTAAATTTCTTGTATGCATGCATGTGTGCTTTGCATTTTTAATTTAATTACTGATGTATTTATTTTCTTTTTCTTTGAGATGAATTAAGAACATAGTTCAAGATTGCAAGTTTGTATTTATTTTGTACGTAGCCAAGGGCGGGCATGCTCTATGTTTTATTTCCCACATTTATAGCTAGCTTCTTCAATAGATTGCACACAAGGCAAATACAATCATGCTGGGAGTGTACAAAATTATGGAGTATGTAGGATTGACAAAAAAAAAAAAAAATATATATATATATATATATATATAGAGAGAGAGAGAGATTGACTAATATGCTTTCGGTAGCACTTCGGCAGAAATGTTTTCAATTCAAAATCGGATTTAAAGTCCAAACAGTCGATCCAAACGGTTAGATGTTCAATCTATATTAAAATCTGCTTGGAGACCAAATTTTACATTTTTTGGAATTTTTTTACTATTTATTAAGTCACTTTGAAAATTCTAATCCGGATGAACAGTAAAAACAGTGCAACCAAATTCTGGACCATGTGATCAATAATTTTCAAAGTGGCTTAATAAATAGTAAAAAAATTTCAAAAAATGGAAAATTTGGTCTCCAAGCAGATTTTAATATAGAGATCACATCTAACGGTTTGGATTTTGAAAATCCGATTTTGAATTGGAAGCATTTCGGCCGAAGTGCTACCAAAAGCATATTAGTCAATCTCTCTCTCTCTATATATATGAGTAGAACTAGGGTGCTCCTAAGCTCACCAAGCCCTTCGTGAGCGCGACTCTAAAACCTATCGAATTGACTTCAAACGACATTTTCAAACCGTTAGATGTTCAATCTATATTAAAATGTACTTGGAGACCAAATTTTACATTTTTTGGAATTTTTTTACTCTTTATTAAGATGGTTTGAAAATCGCTGTTTTCCAATGGTGCAGAATTTTAATAAAAACAGCGATTTTAATAAAAACACAATAAAAACACAATAAATCTTTTACATTTTGAAATCGCTGTTTTCCAGTGGCAACCAAGAAATCTTTTACATTTCATAATAAAAACACAATAAAACATGAAGAGTAACATTTTAATTATCATTAATTAACATACTAAAGACAAGCATGCATTGTAACATAAGACCAAAAATGATTGCAACGACAGAACTAAAAGTAACTTGTTTCTATACCCAAAATATAAGCATGACCCATCACAAAAAATCTACAAAAAGAGGCTACTTTTTTTCTGTGATAAAGGTTGACAAAACCCCACAGTAAAAGGGCTGGTTGTTATGGTTTTCTTCTCCGAACCATTGATTGAGGGCGACTTAACACGTTGCCACCTCTTGTCCAGATTGCACATTGAGGAGTGCTTAGAATTTTTCAAAACAGTGTTTTCAGATTTTTTTTGTAAGATTTTTTTGTCATATTAAAATACTGTTTTGAAAAATTCTAAAAAAATAGTAGAAAAATTTCGAAAAATATAAAATTTGGTCTCCAAGCACATTCTAATATGGAGAACATGTTAAGTGCTTCAGATCGACAATTTGGACTTCGAAAACACAAAAACGACTTATAAGCATATACCCTCATATGCTTATGTAAGTAGAGTAGCCAACCTCTCTCTCTCATATATATATATATATATATATATATATATATATATATAGAGAATGACTAAGCTCAAAACGTTTGTTCCTGGGCTCAGGAACAAACGAGTCGGTTCTCCAATTTCCGAAGTTCAAACAACAAATCCAAACCATTAGATGTTCAATCTATATTAAAATGTGCTTGGAGACCAAATTTTACATTTTTTGAAATTTTTTTACTATTTATTAAGCTGGTTTGAAAATCGTTGTTTTTATTAAAATTCTGCGCCATTAGAAAACAGCGATTTTCAAACCAGCTTAATAAATAGTAAAAAAATTCCAAAAAATGTAAAATTTGGTCTCCAAGCACATTTTAATATAGATTGAACATCTAACGGTTTGGATTTGTTGTTTGAACTTCGGAAATTGGAGAACCGACTCGTTTGTTCCTGAGCCTAGGAACAAATGTTTTGAGCTTAGCCATTCTCTATATATATATATATATAATGAAGAGGGATCAACTTACAACATTTGAAAGTTGCAATATCTTGTAACAATTTAGTTTTGCAATTTTTAAAGTCCAAACAATCGATCCAAACCATTCAACATGTAATTTGTATTAAAATGTACTTGAAGATCAAATTTTACATTTTTTTGAATTTTTTTTACTATTTATTAAGAATCTTTTTTACTATTTATTATGTTGTAAGTGAATTTCTCCTCATATATAATATACATATAACGACAATTTTTTATTTCGAAAAAAAGTACTGATCAAATTCTCTTTCCTATTTTCAAACGTCTCACAATCCCATATTTTTTTTATCTTTAGCATTAAAAATATTTAAACGTGTCCCATCAAATCAAATAGGAGATATTTTCAATTAAAATTATTTTTCATATGACACACAATAACAATCCGATACGGTATAAATACTCATACAGTTGCAACATTTTTGTACATAAAATGTCTAAATGCCAAATATGACCATCTAATCCTAAGTTGGTGTATATCTAATCTAGTAGGCCACCATATCCAGTCTTTTCATTTTTATTTTTTATTTAATTAGGGTGGACTTGTCCTACAAAAAATACCCAAATTTCAAAATGTTCTCTTCTTTTCCTTTCTCGGCTGCCAGACAAAGCACACATCTATGAATATTTTCAATTGAATCCCTTTACAAGAGAAAATTGTAAAAGTGCACAGAACAGACCCCCAATTTTTATTAGAATTGTTAACAAGACCCTTAGTAACAGTGGCAAGATAGGCACATATATATAATAGAAACAAAACTCAAGCAAGACTCAAGCAAGGAAAATAACTTTCATAGCCTAAATGGTTTAGAGAAATTGTAATAGCTATTGCAGTGCATGGAAGGTGTATGATGAATTTCCCAAGTGAAATTTTGTTAGTATCCGGACCTGGAAAGTACAATTCCAATTGGTGCCAATAATCTTACGAAATCTTAACGGACCTAACCTTCCTCATTGTAGTATTGAACAATTGAAATGCCCTCAAATTGTTTGATGAAATGTCCCAACTAAAACTAATTTAGTAATAAGCAACATAATAGCACCAAACTACGTTTGATGTTTGTGAGGAACATATTTTAGCTGCATCCGATTCTGATTTATTCATTGGTTTCCTTTACATTATTTAATTTGTTTATAAAATATGTTGTTTTTATTCAAAATCTGTTTCTCTCTCATTATTATTATATGATTTTTTTCCTTAAAAGTTAGATTTTAAAAATAAATATTCTTGCAGTATTCGTTATTTGTATTTTGTGTATATTGATATATTTTATCCAATTCCACAAATTTTATTGAAAATCTACTTCTAAAAAAGTTCTTTTGACAATTAACATTTTATCTTTATATTTACAAAAATCACTAAAGAAAAATGATATTATTACTTGTATAGATTAAACGCGAATTGATCATAAAAAACATACTGAATGCCAATTATGATGAATAATTCTGATAGTCAACTTATGATTAAAAAAAAAATAGTAAAACCTAACGCTATAATAAGGAATTACGTCGATCATTCTAAAGTCAAGTAAAATCAACTTTATTCCTAGTCTGTTTATAGTGAGATGGGTAATTGGTCCAACATTTTCATACATATTTAATGCAAAATAAAAAAATAGAAATTGTATCAAGCAATTATGAAAATCAAATAATTAATAAATGGGGAAATTTAACATAATACTCTTCTTTTTCAAAACATAGAACAAAATATCCTCCTCCCAAAATTCTTAAAAAATGCTCTTGTGGCCTCATGTTTTCCCTCTCTTCACCTCCCTCCCACTCTTCTCTATTTACTCCCCTCTATTCTTTGTTTAGATAAAACATATTTCAAAATTTTACTCACTAGTTATGTAAATATTTTTTAGTTTTGTGTAACAAGAACAATGTAATTATAATTTTTATAAATGTAAAGTTTTTTTTTCAACAGTTTGCTGCTAATCTAGACATCTATTTTCATTTTATATTCATTGCTTTTGCAAATGTTCTTCCTTCTCCCAATACCACATTAATATTTTCCATTAACATATCATGGACCATATATTCAATATTTTATATACATATGTGTAAATATTTAATAGTTATTTTTAAGTAATTGAGCTTATAGAATATAAGATATTTAGTTAATCTTTTTCTAGTTATTTCAAGCAAACATGCTGGAAACATGTTTTAATCAACCAAAACATGAAATACACAATATATATAAGCTAACTACCGATGTAGTAAAATAATTAATTAAGTTCTTTATAGAACAATATTTTTAAAATATAACCATGTTGGTGAGAATAGAAAAAAGAAATGCTAGCATGATATAGTAAAATTGAAATTTAATTTAAGTGTCAGCAACACACGCATCAGTTTTAGTCGATAATATAACATGTGAAAATCAAAAGAATTTCAAAAATATTATTTTCTTTTTTGGGTTGGATAAAAATGTCATGAGAGAAAACTTTGAAGGAATGTGTTATGGATGAAGGGGAGTAAATAGAAAGGAGTGGGAGGGAGGTGAAGAGGGGGAAAACATGGGATCTACAAGGGCATTTTGTTAAATTTTTTGAGAAGAGGGTATTTTGTTCTATGTTTTGAAAAAGAAAGGCATTATGTAAAATTTCTCTGATATCTATATATAAAAAATGTATTTGCAATCAATTTACTATAAGCTGATTTGGGCCGATCTTGTGCAGGACAAGTATCCTCTCAAGTATTGGATGGTGGGCCCACAACTTTACGGTCCAGATTCACTCAATCCGGTGTCTATTATTTGTGCTTTGAGATTCCTGCAAAAGTTAAAAGGACCGTCCATATCCACTAATTCTAAAAGAAGGGTACCGAGGAGGATATAAGTTTTCTTGTGCAGTTCATGATGGAAAAGGTTATAATATTGTGTTCCCACAAGCAGGGGCGGAACTAAATAATTTAGATAGAGGTGGCTGGGAAATAAAATGTAAATATATATTATGTGGGATGTGGGACTTTAACTCAAGATCTCAATAAGTAACTTTAACCACTAGACTACAAGTAAACATTTGTCATTTTATGAGAGGGACTAAGCTATATAAAAACTTAAGAAACAGAAAATACAATTAAACTTTTATATACATAATTAAAAAAATTAGAATCATAGGGTGGCTTAGCCATCTTTGAATTACACTAAAATCTGCCCCTGCTCACTGTTGTGTATTTTAGGTATTGAAATATAAGGCAATTTTAATACACTTTTAACATTTAAAATTTATAAACCTTCGTACACAATAAATATGTTAGTTGCAAGCGCACAACCTATCGATTGTAGTGTGTAGGTGTCGATCCAAAGGGAGGTAAAGAAATACTAATTTTTATTAAAGTAAACTACTTTTAAAACTAAACAATAAAAGTAAAAAAAAAGGGTTGTGTAATTTCATTTTTAATGAAAATTAAAGATCGTAGCAAAGCAATTAAAATTCGGATGTGATTCGAATTGGAGAAGTCTAGGGGCTTTGATGAGATTTCTAACCTTATGATGTGCCTAGATAATTCGAATTTAACGATTAAGTACTTCACCCTAACTACATAGATTTAAGCGCATGTTAGCCTATTTCAACTAAGTATTGATACAAATATTTTAGTGCGATGAGTTAACGTTCCTCTAGTTTTAGGACTGTCATGATTCTAATAGGGATATTTAACATTACATGCATACAAAATAATCTAGGGTTCCCAATTAGGTTTTAGGCATCACAATTAAGTCCTTCACCCTAACCTAACCATTAATTTCTTTGGTTTCGGATAAAGATTAGAATGGTGTGTTGCTAATCTAAAACCCTAAAGTAGTTCAAGCACATAGTAAGGTACTATCAAGCAATTGTTCCTAGCAATTCAAGTTGTAAAACCTAAACGGGATACTATTGTTGGGTTTTGACAGTTCAAACCCATTGATTAGCTTAAGATGCGGAAAGACCGTAAAACAAAAATTTTCACGTCTAACTCAAGCCGTGGATTAAAAGTGGTATGTCAGATAGACAACCGAGGGTGTCCACCTCCAGTCTATCTTTGGCATCAGAATCCCTTTTAGTCCTTTAGAGATCTACTCCATTATTACTTTCTAAAACTTAAATCTACTTAACAATTAAATAGATTAATATAACATTTATACCTCGTATCCAAATTCCAATTGGATTGCAGACCGAGCGAGAAGAGTGACATCTGGGAATGACTCATCTCAGAGCACCAGACGTCTGGTGCCTCTATCGGTTATCCACCAAGACTAGCCAGAGAGCGGTTTATTTCTTTTGCCAGAAATACTATAAACAGCGGGATTCTGCAAAAACACTATTCACCGAGAAAAGACAAAAACACGTAATCACGAATTTGCAGTTATTCAGATTCACTAATAAGAAAAACTGAAATACCGCGAATTCGGGAAAACACTATTCACCAATCCCGTAAATATTCTTCTCAACAACCCGCAAGATTATACGTCAATTACGTATAACTTCATTTTCTCAACCGAAACACTATTTGGGAGAGAAACCGAGAAAGAGAGAAAATAGATTACCGAACTGATCAGACCGATTCGATATCTCAGAAATTAGTATTCTATTCTCTACCCCTACCGCTCTATTTATAGGCCTAAAATGGACATGAAATGACCATTTTGCCCTCGGGTGGATAGGGATGATGACGTGTCATGTGGATAAGAATGATGACGTGTCATGTGGATAAGGATGACATGTGAAAAGACCAAAATGCCCTCGGCCCAAATTCAATTAATATCCATATAATTATTCTGAACAATTATATTTCTTGCGGTTGTTTGTTTCGGTGACTTTTATACAACGTGTCGTGCACGTTTATAAATTAACCGTTGTTTTTGCTTGTCATCTAAATGACATTTATAATTTAATTATATCAAATATAATTAATTATATCCATCTTATTATTAATTATAATCAAATCATAATTAATCAATAAGATTCTCCGAGTAGCTCCTATATGGTGTGACCCAATAGGATCTGTGTTATGTTGGTAAATATAATTAAAACTGTTTTAACTTCTATAATCATAGGAGGCATCTGACATCTGCACTATGACCATCCAATTACACAGATGATGCTGTACTGTACAATACCACGATCCAGTAAACTATTTACTCGTGTTAATTCTTTTGTCTCATAGTTATCAGATCAGTTTCAAGGTAGGTGTGTGTCATCCTTGCAAACTTAATCTTTTCTTGATCTTGAACAAATTACCAAATATAATTACTCTTGTAATTATACCGCATGCAGATAATCTTATTCTATCAAGGGGCCCAGTGATACTATAACTCGTATAGAGATACGAGGGACAATAGTATTTTTGGTAAACCATCACTACCTCAGCTAAGCTATGTATACCGAAGAGCTACCGTTATAACTGCGTTTTACCGACAGCGTTAGGTAACAGTCACACATACACATCTCTTAGTAGGAAAAATGAATACCTCATACTTTAGAACTAAACACTGAATGAAAACATTAATGACACGAACACAATTCCATTTAGTGTTTCATTCGGGGTCTGTCAAATACCTGGAACATGTATCTATGTGATTAATATGACATCTCTTGTCAGTGGTCTGCATAAAACTTGACCATATTTTAATCCACATACTAACCTTGTAGCGGTTAATTAGTATTCCTGCTAATTACCTTGCTTAGAGACTTTTAAGAATATATATCATCTATATTATGAAGTTTCACAATTTCATTCATTGACTCTAGTCAGATAAATGAATGATTCATAAATACAATAATACTCAAGGCAACAAAATGATATATAAATAAACATTCAATTCATGAACAAAGCTTTATGATAATTTTATCGTATTATTGACTTCTAGATTATTACACTAACAACTATCAAGTACACAGATTAAGCAATTAGCGAGAACTTATCAATCAACAAGAATAAATCATGCAAACAAACAATCATCATAAAAAAATAATCAAACAAACTAGAAATTAATACAAGTTCATGTTTAAAGCCTAAGCCCCTAGAGAGGAAATCTAGCCTCTCATGGGTGCTTTAACATCCACAAGAAAATACAAAATAAACATGGCAAAAACTGAGAAAATACGTAAGAGAAAAGAATATAACCAATCTCCTAGTTCTTGTCCAAAATTTTCCCTTGTCGCTCAAGCAAAACCTCGATTTCTTCTTTCTCTTCCTTCGAAATTCGCAACTTTGATCACCGCAGAGAGTAATGGCTTAGAATCTTCCTTGATGAGTAGTGATAATTTCTCCTGTGGTCTCCTTAACCTTATATAACATATTATAAACTTGGGGATCAAGTTGTTCTATTTTCAGTGCCCGCTAAGCCCACTAACTTCCATATTTAGCAGTTTTTCAGGCTCGTGCGGCCATTCGCGCGGCTGCACAAAATTCTACATTCCGAATTTGGATTTTTTTCCCTCATGGAAGTTGTAGATATTTTTGTTCTGGTTCTGTCAAACTTTGATTCACCCAAATCGGAGTTTGTATGACCAAAATATGAACAAAATACGAACTGTATATCACAGCTGTGATTCTGTGTGACTAGTTAATCGTTACCAACGATTATCAATCGTTTAACGATTACTCTCTGTTTCAACATCGAATTTATAGTGGCTTGGTTCTTGAATGTAACTTGGTTCTTGAATGTATTCTATACTAAACTAAACTAAAATACAAGAAATTTGACACATTTTTGGAGGTCAAAACCATATCCTAAGGTGTATATAAAAATGACTTATCACTCACACGTAGGTAATTAATATTTAGTTTGAAATTTTGTCATGTTGTGGATATTAAATTCTAATATTTAAATTTGTACAACGGTATCAAAAACGCTCTCAAGTTGAATTTGACAACAATATGACATGGAAACACAATGGCATGTTCGGCACTACATGAGGGATTAAATTTTAAGTGGAGTTAAGGAGCACTTGTTCGGTAGAATTGAATTAAGAAAAAAGTACTAAGTAGGCAAAAAAAGTGCTAAGGATGCTTAAGCCAAGAAAAATGGTGTCTTAAGAATTGGGGCAAATGAGGGCTTGAGCTTAGGAATTTGGACAAAATGAGGAAAAGTTAATCCTCACTAAGGAGGTTGGTCGGACAGATTAAGCTTCTAAGGAGTCTAAAGAAAATCTAAGGAAGTCTAAGGAGGCCTAAGCTTGTACCGTCGAACATGTATAATACGCCGTATTTTTCCAATTTTTTTTTATATATAAAGTATTGACGACATGTTGTTTCACCCGTCTGTATAATTATTTCTTTTTTAGAAATTGATGACGATCTTAAAATTGATTCACCCCGTCTGTATAATAAAAATGAATTATTTTCAAGTCGTTATGGTTTCAGGGATCTTAAATATTTCATGCCGTGTGATCAAACGTGAACACTTGAGAGATTTAACTTCAAAATTTTATTGAGAATTGTAAATATTATGTACAGGATAGCATATGGTATGATATTAAAATAACATATAATAATATTACATCTCTACTATAATCTTTCCGGTTGCATGGCCATCAACACACTTAGCCCATGCTTCTTGTGCTCGGTCAAACGGGTACTTGGAATCAATAACAGTTTTAAGCCTCCCTTCTCGCATCAACTCAGCTAGAAATTGCAAATCATTGTTTCCCAGAGACACATTTATGATCTTAATTTTCTTTTTTGAGAAGGTGAAGATCCCCCAAATAAACGCCATTAGGATTGAAAAATTAGGCTGCGCTACCTCCATGACCAAACCTTCTTTGCTTAGGCTAGATTTAAGTGTTTTCCATGGAACTGCTGGGGCGCAATTTATGATGTGGTCATACTTTTTGCCAGATGAGGTCTTCAGGTTTTGACCTATATTTAAAAGCAAATTACTAAGTTTATTTTTCTTAGAACAATTCATTTATCAAAGTACAAACGACTATTGATCCAGTCCTTGTCAGTTGATTGCATTTGGTCCCAATTGGCAAACGGTATAATTACTGGTAATTGTAGCCTAAAATTAAGATTTTGAATTAATATGGTGAAATTTGCACTATACTGTTAGATATAATCTTAAATTTATGGTGGAGGGAAGAGAGACAATGCAAACTCAAAATATATTTCTTATATTAAAACAAGAGTACAAGAGGCTTCTATTACACGGCTTTCATACTTCACTCATGAAAGCTATAAAATATTAAAATACAACAAGAGAATTTCAATTTGATAACTACTCTTATGTCGGCAGCTAACATGTTTGACTGATTTGGAAGACTAATTTTGACTTCTCATTTGTTTATCCAACAATTGTGTCAGTGCAATTAAGTTTACATTTCAACATGCACACTGGGTGCTGTACACAATCTATTTGCTATATTGCCTTCGGCCTAATCAAGGCTTACCTGAGACTTAGATTTCAATAAATGGTCATATAAGTAATGTTATGGGCATAATTGTAAAAATTTAACACCATAGTGTAAATTACCTTCAGGGGTTTTGTAGTCGAGAACCTCATCAGCGCCCAAGCTTCTCACCAGATCAACATTTCTGGGACCACAAGTTGCTGTAACATGGTGGCCCCCCAGCTTCGCCAGCTGGACCGCATAAGACCCGACACCACCCGAGGCGGCTGTGATGAGTATGTTTGCCCCCTTTCCAGTTCCATCGAACTTGGTCCCAATCATTTGGAGACACTCCAGTGCTGTCAGGCCAGCTACTGGGAGCCCAGCAGCATTAACAGAAGACACTTCCTCGGGCCGGAGAGCAGTCTCTGTTTCAGAAGCAACGGCGTACTCGGCAAGTCCGCTTGATTTCTGTACCAATATCAGCAATTGAACACAAAGAAAACCAATTAAAAGTTAAGAGAAATGAGAAATCAGTATCACAAAATCACAATTAATTTTTTATGTGGCAGTTGGAGTGATAAAAACCAACTTTTAGCTAAGTATTACATACCGCAAAACCGAGCCTGCATACAACCTTGTCACCAACTTTATATGCAGTTACTTCAGATCCGATTTGAATCACTTGACCAGAGATGTCAGTAACTGTTGCAGAAATAGATACAATGTTAGTTTATTGGGATTTTCTTGTTCTATAATTATAGATTTCATAAAAAATTAAAATGAAAACTGTGTGCAAAGCGTCCCAAAATATGAATAGGAAAAATGGTTGCTCCTTTATTTGTAATAAATGATTTCTATCTCAAGATTTAATTTTCAGTATAATTGAGCTGGTCTTACAATTAGTCAGCAGTAATGAAGAACATATGAGTGTGCATGTGTGTGTTTTCTTCCTTTCTTTTTTGTTAGTTTATCAGACAATTTCAGGCGAGCATAAAGGTGCAAAGTTAAATTTGTTGACTTCGATTACCCGACAAGTTTTCATCTAAAGGAATATTAAAAAGATGGCGAATTCTGTAAGAACATCACTTGACTTTTACAATACTGTACTTGTGCTTACCAGGGGTGAAGGGGAATTTAGATGGCAAAAATGGCCGAAGCTTCCCCTTTTGAATTTTGCAATCGGCCGGGTTGATGGTTGAAGCTTCTACTTTAACCAACACCTCATCTTTCTTTGGTTGTGGAATAGGAATTTCAACATTCTACAATCAAATTCAAATATAGTCAAACCATTCAGCTATATTTAATTTTCCTAAATAGTAAAGAATACCATTTGGAAACAATCCTCTGAGGCTTGATCAACACTGTAGTGTTACTGACTTGTACCAGGGATGTATTCTACACCATTCCATACACCGTTTACTGGTACCAAAAGGAATAAATGTTATATTTAAAATGCCGAAGAACAAACAGTTCAACAGCGAAATAGATCCCTTAATTATATTTGAAATTTTTGGTGCTCAACAGCTCATTGTAAAAATATATGTATATATATAAAAGAAGTATGAAGGAGGTTCAGAAAGAGGGAGATGTGCCTGAAGGGAGGCAATACCACCACCATAACACTTGTACTGTATGGCATGCATGCTCTTACCAGCGACACTGGCCATGTATAATGTGTTATATCAAGAGAAAATCAGAGCAATAATATTGAGAGATAGGAGGGTAAATTTGAAAATTCCAAGGCTCTCAAGTTTGAAACTTAACAATGAATTAAGTAGAACGAACTGGATAATTGAGAATCAGAGGCTATATATAAGACTATTTATAATTTCGTTATGTGCATATTTAACAGAGATGCAATCTTCGACACCAATCAATTTATTTGTTTAATGTCCAAGATTAAGTGTTTGACTGAATTTGGTTATGTCACAGCAAGTATATTAAAAGGTAAATAAAGAAACTATGAGCGTAATTTGGAAGGGGGGTGTCCAATAATTTACAAACGATAAATTTGACCAATTTTTCTTTGTTTGTATGATTAATTAGTAAAAAAAATCGGTGAATTTTTGAAATAAAATTTTGGAGAGGAGTGACCAATTAAAGTCCGTTTTTTTAGTTACCACGAAAAAAAATAAAAATTAAATGATTACCACTACTGGGGGCTTATTTCGAAACCTACCACCCACGCGTACTCAGTCCGCGCACCAAATTGGACGGTGCGCGGACTGGGCAGGCGTATCGATTGGTGCGTGTACTGGGTAGGCGTACTGACCCGGTGACTCGGTGTGCGGACTGGGTAGTGTACCCCAAAGATGCTGATATTCAAATTTCATACGACTCGTTTACGAAGACACGTCTTCACGTATTCCAAAGATTTGCCATTCAATTTTCTCAATTTTGATCCAACTTTTCCAGACACGTCTCTGACTTCATCTCAGCTGTTGGATTGAATACAGGCGGTTGAGATTGTGTCTTGGTAAACGAGATTGTTCCCATTCAAGAAAAGATTTTACCGGATCAAAAGATTTCTCAAAAGAGATTGTTCCCATTCAATTTTCTCAGCCGTTGGACAGCTCTGACTTCATTTCCTTTTATTAAATACCCTTAATTTTCTCAAATATTACAAAGATTTGCCATTCAAGATTGTTCCCATCTACTAAACCGGGGTACGCCTACCCAGTCCGCGCACCGGGTCACCGGGTCGGTACGCCTGCCCAGTCCGCGCACCGTCCAATTTGATGCGCAAACTGGATACGCGTGGGTGGTAGGTTTCAAAATAAGCCCAGCAGTGATAATCATTTAATTTTTATTTTTTTGGTGGTAACTAAAAAAACGGAATTAAAGTTCTACAAATTAAAAGAAGTTTGACTTGATGTAACATTGTAACCGTAGGTGATGTTAAACTGTGGCAGCAAATAAATAAGCGCGGTGACATCATGTGTGAACTAATGATAATTATGCAAATACTACAAAACAAATATTTTTAAAATGAGAAAATATTTTTTCCCCTTCTTTCAATTTAATTCAATTTTTGGAGCCGAAAATAATTCCCGGATCCAATTGCTTTATCAAACACCATACACCTCGTTATAAATTGGCCACAGAAGATCCAAGCTGCTGCTCCAATCTTTGCATCCGAGTTTTTTTCCAGCTCCAAACCTTTTTTTATTTCCCACCCGCTCTCATCCTTTTTGGGATCCAATGTGGTCTGTTGTGTTTCAGTGGTATTTCTAAATTCGCATCCTCTGAGATATCTCAAACTTTGCGTGACTTTATGGAAAATCTCAACCATTCAAATACGTTCTACACGAATCTCAATGCATAAATAATACTGGCCCCACACAATCCCCAAATAAGCACCGGACACGTCGGTCACGCAAAAGTTGAGATATCTCAGAGGATACGCACTCGTATTTCTTGTGTTCCTGTGGTGCCTGGATGACTGGATCCATTGAACTCAGCCACTCATTATAATATCTTATATAAAGAGTAGAACTAGGGTGCTCCTAAGCTCACCAAGCCCTTCGTGAGCACGACTCTAAAACCTATCGACTTGACTTCAAACGACATTTTCAAACCGTTAGATGTTCAATCTATATTAAAATGTGCTTGGAGACCAAATTTTACATTTTTTGGAATTTTTTTACTATTTATTAAGATGGTTTGAAAATCGCTGTTTTTATCAAAATTCTGCACCATTGGAAAACAGCGATTTTCAAACCATCTTAATAAATAGTAAAAAAATTCCAAAAAATGTAAAATTTGGTCTCCAAGTACATTTTAATATAGATTGAACATCTAACGGTTTGGAAATGTCGTTTGAAGTCAATTCGATAGGTTTTAGAGTCGCGCTCACGGAAGAGCTTGGTGAGCTTAGGAGCACCCTAGTTCTACTCCTTATATAAAATATTAATTTTTACAAAAAAGAAATTATGGATTTTGAAAGACCGATATCCATGACAAATAGTGATCAGATTGATTCAAAATGGACATGTCCAGTTTTGACTGGTCAAATACTTTTGATAGTTGATGTATGCCTGGAAATAATGCACACACGTCACAATTATAAAATAAATGAAGCTTCTCATCAAATTGATGACAACAAGAAAAATCAAACAAACTAACAAAATATCCAAGACACGTCCACTTCAGAGTGGTTCAGCCTAACGAGTCGGCGAGCAGTTCAGTCGCCACGTCCACTTCAGAGTGGACCCCACGCACCCTTAGAGCAGGATTTTTTTTAAAAACCATAATTAAAAAAATTAAAATTAGCAAACCAACATAATTACTCCGTTATTTTCAAAAACCATAAGAACCGAAATGCCAATTCGGTCTCCAATTTTTTTTTCCCCTGGAACCGAATTGGCATTTCGGTTCCCTCTAATTTTACAATTTTTCCGGACCAATGCCACAGAAAATCGAATTTTGATGGGGACCCGAGATCCCATTTCGGTCCATGATTTTTTCCACCTGGGACCGAGTAGCCATTTCGGGTCCCCACCATTTTGTTTTTTTTAGCCCGAGAACCCCTGGCTTCCCCCTCTGGCTTCCCTCTTTCTTTCCTTCCCCTCCTTCCTCCCTTCTCCTTCTTTCTTCCCACCCGAACCTAACCCTTTTTTTTTCCAACCCTCAAAACTTCGTTTTTTTTAATTCTAATCACATATTTTAGTGTAATTTTGAGAGGTGATCAAGAAGAACTTCAGATCTACAAGTTTCGTAAGGTATGTAGTTAAATTTATTATTTTGAGTAAATAATCCGAATTTTAGTTATTGTAGAATTGTGGTAATTGTATTGTAATTTTAGTAATCCGAATTTTTAGTTAATTGTTGAATAAATTCGGATTTTTAGTTATTGTGGCAATTGTAGTGTAATTTTAGTTATTATGGTAATTGTAGTGTAATTTTAGTTATTGTTGAATACATAATCCGAATTGTAGTTTAATTTTAGGAATTGTAGAATGATAATTTAATAAATATAGAGTAATTTAGTTTTAGTAATTTTTGGAAGTTTGCATGTAGAGTAATTTAGTTTATCTAAATTTATTTTAATAAATGTAGAACAATTTAGTTTTTGTTTAGGTTTTTTTAGTGATAGATAAATAGTTGTAGAATTGATTTATTTTTTTATGTAGAGTAAATTAGGTCATGAATATTTTTAGTGTAATTTTAGTAATTGTAGAATGGTAATTTAATACATGTAGATTAATTTAGTTTTAGTAATTTTAGTAAGTTTGCATGTAGAATAATTTAGTTCATAAAATTTATTTTAATAAATGTAGACCAATTTAGTTTTTTTTAGTGTAATTTAACTAATTGTAGAATTTATTTATTTTGTTTGTAGAGTAAATTTGGTCATAAATTTTTTTATTGTAATTTTAGTAATTGTAGAATGGTAATTTAATGCATGTAGATTAATTTCGTCTTAGTAATTTTAGTAAGTTTGCATGTAGAGTAATTTAGTTCATAAAACTTATTTTAATAAATATAGAACAATTTAGTTTTTTTAGTGTAATTTAACTAATTGTAGAATTTATTTATTTTATTTGTAGAGTAAATTTGGTTTTAGTAAAATTCGGCCAAGTACAAAAATTGATCATTTCGGCCAATTTATTTATGCCAAGTAAAAAATCATGTAATTCGTCTATGCATGCATTAATCCAATTCGGCCAATTTGTTGAGATGTATTTTTTTTGTATGAAATTGTTTTAATTTGTAATTTTATTGATATTGTAGTGCAAAATGAATGATGAACAACCCTCCCAGACCTTGTTGTAGTTGTCTGAAGTACAGCACATATTATTAAAGGCGAATACGCAGGTATTTGTTTAATTTCCGTTTGGATCTAAAATTACGAATGGACTTGTAAGTTAGATTTAATTGTTGTGGTTAAATTTTTTTTTGCATGCCAATTTTAGGAATTCGCTAATTATGCATTGCGTCCTGGTCCTCGCCAAATGGGAGTTAATTACAAACATCGGATTAAACAACGTTTGGTGAATTTAGGCTTGTATCAGATGACAAAGGTGACTCGGTGTCAAATTGACAAAGGATTGATCACTGCTCTCGTCGAGAGGTGGAGGCCCGAGACGAATACTTTTCATCTTCCGATTTGGCGAGTGCACAGTGACATTGGAAGATGTCAGCTGTATGTGGAGATTACCTGTGGCTGGTAAAATATTTTTTGTTATTAATTTACACTTTTGTTATTAATTTAGATTTAATGCAAATATATGTTTATCTAACATCTATGTTTACAGGACGGGTCATTTCGGGACATACCGATGATAACTGGTCACAACTGATCGAAGAATGCCTGGGACACGAAGTATACGATGGTTACGAAGATAGTAGTGATAAATTTTTTTATACTAAGGTGAACCCAACGAGAAAAAAAGACAATCAAAATACTATATGCGTCTTAAATGGTTGAAGGAGCACTTTGGTATGGAATTGACACTCCTTACTGACGAGCAGACAGTCGACCGATACACCCGGGCATATTGCATGGACTTGTTCGGGTCCGTAATGTTTCCTGATGCAAATTCAAGTTCTGTCCCGATAATGTACTTACAATTCTTAGAGAATTTGGGACCTCCGGAAGAAGACTACAATTGGGGAGGTGCTGTGCTTGCATGTCTGTATCGTGAGTTGTCCCGGGCTTGCAGACCAGACACAGCTTCGATTAATGGTCCATTACTACTACTCCAGATGTGGTCTTGGACTCGTTTTCCTATAGGCCGGCCCAGACCAAAAAACGATTTACCATTTGGCAACGGAGAGATACTGGAGAGACTGCCTTTTGGAGCAAAATGGACTATTCCGCACAAATGGGATGACAACCCTGTGAGAGGTAATCTTATTAGTAAATATTATGTTTTTAATACAATTTAGTGTTTATTCAATATGTAATTGACATGTATTTACAACTTAGGTACGAAACAATATCGGAATCAATTTGAGCGTTTAAAGGTGAATGTTGTTAATTGGATGCCGTATGCGAGTTACTACCCGCATCTACCTTGGTGCGAGATAAGAGATCAGGCAGTTCGGATTATTCCAGACAGTTCATCCGCCGGCTCCACCATCTTTTCAATATCTTGAAGGCCTTCGTGGATACAATCGTGCGAGTGGTTTGAGTCAATTGGATGACGGACACTCTGCGGACTGGAGCATGCACTTTGCGGCTTATATCACGGCAGCACCGATTCCAGTTGATGAGCATAGACCTTACGATATGGATAGGTAATTTACAATTTGGATCTATTAATTAATATATTTACTAAAGTGTTGATTAATGTAAAATATTATTTGCAGGTATCCCGAGTATATGGATTGGTTCTTTCAACATGGGATGTCAACCATATATCCAAGGCAAAACAGCGAAGAAATTCTGAGCCAGTCGGTGCCAGCACCGGGAGGAGATGTAGGAGATCTCGGGTATGTCTCAGATGCCATGATCCAAGCTCGTACCGTAAGTATTTTATTTTATTTTAAATGCGGAACTCAATTCATTTTATTTACGGAATTTTTTGTAACACATCATTTCATTTTATTTTTTTGCAGAGATTCCGCCTCTTGCAAAACACGGCGAAAGGAATTAGCATGGTGCAGACCCCTGGACAAAAGGCTTACGGACGTCTATTGCTTCAGACGAGTCGTGATATCCTAGACGATCTTGGCCAAATCGCACTGTTCAGAGCCATTGGAATCACTCGGTGCGCCTTTGCTTTTTTAATCCGGTGTTCTAAAACTGATAATATATTTGCTGATAATCCCATTCCGCTTTGGAGCCACCGTTGGACAACCGCACCTCTTTTGACATACCAATCCACAACTTTGTAGAATGTGCGCTCAACTACTGTAGTTACAGGCAGTTGGCGAGCCACCCGAAAAACGTTGTTCAACAATTCTGATCCATTCGTAGTCATAATACCCCACCTATTCAGGCCTCCGTCGTAACATTGTGCCCATTTATGAAGTTGCAAAGGCTCTTCTTCAAGGTTTTGCACCCTTTTGTGATAAGCCTCAATTATATATACTTTTGATTAAGGTTTAACCTAAAAAAACTAAGCCAATTTCCTTGTATTTTAGTGTAAATTTGTGTTAAAATATGCTAAGAATCAAGTTACTGCCAAAGTCTATTTAAATTACAGGAAATGGAGCAAATTGTAGATCTTCTTGCAAGTTTTCTGGAAACTGGTAGAACACTGAAAACGGAGTTATGAATGATGATCTATGCCCATTTGAAGTTCAGTTTCACAGAAATCCAGAGAGTTTTGCGGCCTGTACAAGAATTTCGTGCGGGTCGCACAGAATTACAGCTGCCGACACACAGTTCGTATTTTAGTCATATCTTGGTCATACGAACTCCGATTTGGGTGAATCAAAGCTTGATAGAATCAGGACAAAAAGATCTACAACTTTTATGAAGAAAAAAAATCCAAATTCAGAATGTAGAATTTTGTGTAGCCACACCAATGACAGCACCAGCCTAGATTTGGACAGATTTTATTGCCAATTTCGCCCGATTCACTTCTAGATCTGGTTTGCTTGCTCCCAGAGGCACGAAAATTACTATAGATGGGCACAGAGGCAGCAAGAGAAGGGATATTCTTCTTCCACCTTGTTCCTAGGTTCTATTCTTCTAAAGTTCTCCATTTTTATTCCCTCTTCTCCACAAATCAAAGGCTTTTGGGATTGAAGGATTGAAGGCTGATTCGAGCGAGCAAATACCGAAGACAAGGAGCGGCAACTAGGAGATTGGTGTATTCTCTTCTCTTATTTTTTTTATCTAGGTTTTTAGCCATGTTTGCTCTTTTGTATCTCTTGGATGTTAGTGCACCCATGAGAGGCTAGATTCCTCTCTAGGGGCTTAGGCTTCATCATGAACTTGTATTAGATTCTATCTTACTTGGATAATATTTCTATGTGATGATTGTTTGTTGATTGATTGGTCTTGTTGATTTTATAATTCATGTGCTTAAGTGATTTGTGATTTGTTGATTAGTGTCCCGCTTAGGTTAACCCACTTAAGGTGTTAGGATCAAAGAATTGATAGAACCAAATTACTTGCATGAATAACTCTAGGATTGAGATTAGAAATGACCAAATCTACTTCTTAGTCCGGAACCACAAGAACAATGGTTGAATTGAGGCGAAGGACTTAATCGTGAAGCCTCATATTCAATTGGGACCCCTAAAATTGAACCGAATTTTGGTGTGAAGAACTTAATCGTGAAGTGTCGATATTTGGGAATAAATTAGGCTAAACATGTGCTTATGGTCTAGATAATTAGGGTGAAGAACTTAATCGTGAAATCCGAACTATCTAGACACATCATTAATTCACGAAAGTGACCCTTCTTGACATATTAGGTTTAGAAACCCCAAAATTACAAACATGAATTTAGAAACCAAGTAAGTGTGAATTTGATCAAGGGATTGAGAGCCGATAGCCCTTAGATTCCATCTCTTTGATTACAAACTCTTTTTTATTATTTGTTTAGAATTGTTTTGCCTTGTTTCAACTCCAATTCGGGTATTGAACCCACAATTTCAATTTTCAACAAAAACCCCCCATTTACTTAAATTGCATTATTTTAGAATTAATTATTTAGTAGAAAGTAATTTCTCCCGTTATCTTTGGATCGATACCTATTTTACTACAAGGATAGGTTGTATGCTTGCAACCAATCTATCATTGTGTATTAAGGTTTTATAAATTTAAAGCATAAAGTGTATTACAAATTGACCCATAATTCAATACCAAAAATACACAACATTTTGCCACACCACATGATGTACTGATGAGTAGTAATACTAATACCTTCTATCAATTCCATACCCTCATTAAACCTCCACGGTTTCATCTTACTCACAAATTTCCTGAAAATATTTTTGATTCTTTGGTCATTGCACAGCTTGTACACATTTGCCGAAATATGTTGAGAACATAATCGATGAACTGCTTCCCCCATTTCCTCACACCACCCTAAATCAGGTCGATCAAACACTGAACGGATTACAGCATGCTGGTCTGATATAACACATACTCGGCCAGATCCGACAACCTCTTCCCGTACAAATTGCATAAACCAGCCCCAATTGGATGAAGTCTCATCTTCTGCAATTCCGAATGCTATTAGCAGTAATTGTTGTTCTGCATCGTAGGCGCATGCCATGAATAGTTTCCCTTTATACCTACCGGATAGGTGTCCGGCATCTACGCTGATAACTGGCCGGAGATATGGCCAAGCCTGAATGCATGGACCGAAAGCCCATGCCACACGGGTGAAAATATGAATGCCTATTTCGTCCGATGGTTCATTCTCAATTCTGTATTTTGTGCCTGGGTTAGACCTCTGGATTGCACCGAGCAGAGAAGGTAGCAGTTCATAAGCTTTCTCCCAAGAACCAAACAAATCAGCAATAGCGAGCTCCCTCCCTCTCCAAATCTTGTTATAGGAAGGCTCTACCGTTTTGTACTCACCTCTAACTGCAACTGCACATGCTTTTATTGATATCTCCAGGTCCCTCTGCAGACCGGGTTTGATTATATCTGTAATCATCCTAGCAGTCATCTGACGACTGTCTACCGTACAAGCAATGCTGTAACAATCTCGTATTGGTTTGTTGCAATTATCCAATTGCCCGTCTCGGTGGTTTTCGCGTATAACCGTCATGGACACCCCTCCACTCTACATATTACCACATAAGCACTGCGATTACTCTGGGTTTGTTGTAATTCTAAATTATTATCCATGGCAAATCCACCAAACTTCTTTTAAATTCTGTTTTTGATTGAAACAACTGTCTCACTGAAAATAGACCGTCGATTCTCGGTGGATAACCAAAAAATGCTTCATCCTTGTACGGCATCGGCACATCGTCATTAAATGCCTGACAAGGATGCTGCAATCCCCGATTAATAAAGGGAATAGACTCTTGCCACTCCTTCATTACATCATGCATCCTAATCTCATCCTCAATTTCGGCCATATCATCTTCCCCGACAACCGAGTCACCAAGGTCAGAGTTTGTGTCTGAGTCAGTATCATTATTCAGCCGGTCAAAATAATTACACAAATCATCCGATATTTGGGATGGGTCATCACAATATATGGGTGAATTGTGCACTGGTATGCCTCTGCTACTTTTAGGTACACTTTCCGGGTATGAGTCATAATTGGTCTGATTAACAACTGATACTGACTCAACCACTAATTCAAGAAGTTTAAAATTCAGTACCGTAGTGGCATTTCCAAGCACCATATGCCATATCATTTCCTGGTCTATGTTAAATAGCTGGTATTTTTCTGTTGAGCCAGGTGGTGCCGTGTTCAACCGTGCCCTGATTGTCATATCGAACTCGCCAGGGAGTAAACGAATGCCAACATATATACGTCTTCTTAGCTCATCAAGACTAGTTGAGTTAGTAACAGGAAATGTGCAGGTCGGTGCGTTTGAAATTGCGCGTCTGTGATACACATTTATTAATATTTTAGACATCCCCTGAAAAAAAAAATTCCACAATCAATATTCGATATCATTTTCAATTTTACAACCTAAAATATGATCGTAATTGGAAAAAAAAACTTACTGCGTTCTTCACCAAACAGCTAAAAGCACAATGTAGGGACTGATCTGTAAATAATAACTTTTTTTAACACTCAAACTTTGCACTATTTAACTTGGAGGAATGGAAAAAAATTCGGCTCTAAGCTCTCTGGAGGAAAGTTTGAGCTCTCTGGAAGATGTGTCTGTGAAGAAGAGAAGTTATAGGCAGATTCGGAAAAAAAAAGGGGTGGACCGAAATCGCAATTCAGTCCCCACATAAAAATCCCTGGACCGAATTGTGATCTCGGTCCCAGGGCACCACAAAGAATTTACACCATCAATTCGGAATAAATGTGAAATTGGGAGGGGGACCGAAATGCTTATTCGGTCCTAGGGAAAACAAATTTTGGGAACCGAATTGGCATTTCGGTTCTTATGGTTTTTGGAAATAACCAAGTAATCATGTTGATTTGCTAATTTTAATTTTTTTAATTATGGTTTTAAAAAAAAATCCCTTAGAGCATCTCCATTAATGAAATGGAAAAGCAATTGCAAACACCTGTGTCTGTCTTGAAATTATGTTGCTTCTAATTTTAAATGTGTTGCATCGCTAAAATTGACTGTAATTTCATTTTTGCTGCTACATCAGCAATATTTCCTTCTTTTTATTTTCGCTGATCTATTTCTTTGTCCGTCAGAGAGCTTCGCTCTTTTTTCTTCCTCCAGCGATGACATCCATTGGTATGTTACACGATGCTTCCCTTTTCCTTACATATTTTTCTTAATTATCTTTTTACGGCAGATTGATTCCACCAATCAGCAAGTAGACCTGTACCAGTATCGCAAGAATTCAAAAGTATGCTATTTTCTGACACAGTTTTAAGTACCAAATCCATTCTTTTTACTGTACCAACCCATTCTTCTTTGTACCGGTACAGTGGATTTATAGAAGTATGCTATTTTCTGATATAACAAAAATAATTGCAAGCATAAACAAGAATAACCAAGTAAACGGAAAACAAATGATAAAACAAGATATAATTTCAAGTATTGATATCCTGTTTTAGAAAGTCAGAAAATTTATAACCCTGAGATGCTTATCTAGGCTGAGCACATGAAAATTGACATCATCCATATTTCTCAATCCAAGACTAAAGACGAGACCGTGAATCATGAAACAGAAAAATTTTACTCTCCACCCAAACATAACCTACAAAATTCCACTGTCAAAACCAGTAGCATCCTTCACCAATATAAACCCTTTCTAATAGGTAACTATGCAAAATAAAACATGAGTTATAACCAAGTGTGCTTCAGAAAGGGTTAGCGGAGGGGAAAAGGTTTATATTGTAATTGATAATTGGGTTTCCTTCTGACGACATCACGTCCCAAACTCTACTCCGCGTGTACAGGTTTTGTTTGGTTTAGTGAGATATTGAACAATTTGGGAAGATAATTTAGACAAGAAGAGAGAAAATCACAAGAGAGAAGATAAGAAAATTTCATATATTAATCAAGTCCAAAGAAAAGATGACATGCCATCTCTTCTTATAATACATCTATTATAATAAATAACTTAGAAAAACTAAAAGTCCAACTTAGAAACTATCACCACATAATGAACTTAGAAATTATAACCAACTCTTGGAAACTCTAACATAATTAAAAATGATATAGAAAATATAAATAGTCAAACCTAGAAAATAGTAACATAATAAAGTCTCATAGAAAACACAACATAATTTAAAATTGCAATTAATCATCATAGGAAATGATGAACTAGTGGGACTCCTTCTTAATACTTGTGCCTAGCCATTCAAGAAGATTGAAGAACAATTCACCTGTACCGAGGTTGAGTCCGAGTTCGAGTCCGAATCGGTTTGGTTTTCATCATGCTCCCCCGGTTGATGTAAGCTTGACCTCAAGCTTGTATTTTCACCATGATATTTGTGAAGATGCCGAACATTGAAAACATTTGAAATGTGCATATCATCCGGTAGCTTGACCCGATACGCATTTTCGCCAAATTTCTCAAGAATTTCATACGGCCCAAATTTACGTCTAGTGAGCTTGTTGTAATCTCCACGTGGATAGCGTTCCCGAGAAAGATAAACCCACACAAGTTCCCCAATTTCAAAAGTGACTTTGCATTTTCTTGAATCCGTTTGTGCCTTGTACTTCTCGTAGGATCGTTCCAGATTTTCGCGAACATTTTCATGAATTTCTTTTAAATTTTGCAAATGGTCCTTGGCGGCCTTGTTCTTAGCGTTTGGTCCATCAATAGGAAGTAAATCGAAGGGTCCTCGGGGAAGATAACCATATAGCACAAAGAATGGAGCGAATCCCGAAGAGCGATTAATCGAGCGGTTGTACTCAAACTCAATTTTTGGCAATATTATATCCCAAGTTCCGAATGAAGTTACTTGGGCTCGTAACATGTTTGCAAGGCTACAGTTGACTGCTTCGGTTTGACCGTCGGTTTGCGGATGACAAGTTGTGCTAAATTTCAGCGTTGTTCCTAACCGTGCCCACACTTCCTTCCAAAAAAGACTCATGAACTTTACGTCGCGATCGGAAACGATTGAGTTAGGCAACCCATGATGATGCACTACTTCCGCAAAAAATACTTCGGCCACTTTAATAGCATCTATGGTTGTTTTGCATGCCGCGAACATGGCCATTTTGCTAAACCGATCAACGACCACGAAAATGCTATCATTTTTCTTGCGAGTCATCGGTAAACCCACCACGAAGTCCATGGAAATGTCGCGCCATGGTTCGGTTGGAATCGGAAGTGGAGTATACAAACCTTGGTTAGTATCAGTACCTTTTGCAGCTTGACACACTTGGCACCGTTTCACGAAGAGCTTCACATCTTTCACCATTTTAGGCCAAAAGAACTTTTCTCGAATTAGATGTAAAGTCTTCTCGAAACCAAAGTGTCCTTGCTTGTGAATCTCTTGCACAATTAAAAAGCGAAGCGACGTGTTCGGAATGCAAAGCAATTTTCCGTGGAACAAATACCCGTCTTGTAATAAATAGTCATCTCGGGACTTAGCTTCAACGGCTTCCATAATGGGCCCGAATTCCAAGTCTTTTCGCAATGCTCTTGGCAATTCTTCAAACCCGATCACAACGGTCTTCATGGACGTGAGCAAATTGTATTGCCGGCTCAACGCGTCAGCCACCTTATTGCTCGTTCCGTACTTGTGTACCATGGTAAATGTGAACTCTTGGAGCGACATGACCCATTTGGCATGACGCGTACTTAGCTTGCTTTGTTCTTGCACAAATTTTAAAGCTTGGTGGTCGGTGTAGAGCACAAATTCTTTTTGCAACAGATAATGTCGCCAATGTTGTAGTGCCTTGACAATGGCATAAAATTCAAGATCATACACCGAATAATTAAGGCGCAACCCGCCAAGTTTTTCACTGAAGTATGCAACCGGCCTCCTTTCTTGTGATAAAACGGCTCCAATTCTGACTTTCGAAGCTTCACACTCAATTTCAAACACCTTGTCAAAATTTGGTAACGTGAGAACTGGGGCATGTGTGAGTAAGGTTTTGAGTTTTTCGAACGCTGCTTGTGCTTCTTTCGGCCAAGAAAATATTTTATTTTTGAGAAGTTCAGTGATTGGCGCGGTGATTGTGCTATAGGCTCGAATAAATCGTCGATAGAAACCCGCAAGTCCGAGGAAAGAACAAACCTTGGTGATAGTGGTGGTGCTCGGCCAGCTTTGGATTGCACAAATTTTGTCTTTGTCGGGGCTAATTCCTTGAGCCGAGACAACGTAACCCAAAAAGACAAGGGTCGAAGTCATCCATGAACATTTCTTCGGGTTTGAAAAAAGTTGATTGTCGCGAAGTGTTTTGAGAACCTCCCGTAAGTGGTGCACGTGATCAATTCGGCTCCGGCTATAGATGAGAATGTCGTCGAAGTACACGACAACGAACTTGTTGAGAAACGGTCGGAGAACTTCGTTCATGACTCGCATAAATGTGCTTGGTGCGTTTGACAGACCGAATGGCATCACAACCCACTAAAAAAGTCCCTCCTTTGTCTTGAATGCCGTCTTCCATTCATCGCCGGGTTTGATACGGATTTGATGATATCCGCTTTTGAGATCCACTTTAGAAAAAACTGTGGCACCACTTAGTTCATCAAGCATATCGTCGAGGCGTGGTATCGGAAACTGGTATTTGATAGTAATCCGGTTTATGGCTCGGCTATCAACACACATGCGAAAAGTTCCATCCTTCTTTGGTACTAGCAACGCGGGCACGGCGCAAGGACTTATGCTTTCACACACAAACCCTTTGTCGAGGAGTTCTTGCACTTGACGCCTTAATTTCTCGTGTTGTTGTGGCGACATGCGGTAATGGGCCTTGTTCGGGAGACTTGAGCCGGGCACTAAATCAATTTGATGTTGTATGTCGCGAAGAGGTGGAAGCTCATTAGATAAATCATCACTTAACACATCTTGGTAGGTGGCCAAAATAGGTCCGGCCAAACCGTGATCATCTGGGCTTTGCTCGGTTTTAGCAAAAGTTGTTGAAGCTAAAGCAAAACACACCCCTTCTTCTTGAAACTCTTGCTCAAACTCTTCCAACGGTACGCAAAATCCTGCTTTCTTAGAAAAATCTTTTTGGATCGGGGTTAACAGTACCTTCTTTCCTTCAAATTGAACGGTATAGGTGTGGTTTCTTCCATCGTAAATTGCCTTATTATCAAATTGCCAAGGTCGACCTAATAAGAGATGAGAAGCATCAATTGACACAACATCGGCACGAATGGTGTTGTTGTAGTTCGGCCCAATAGAAAACTCAAGTTGACACCGCTTTTCGACTTGTATCTCGGCATCTTTGCTAACCCAACCCAATTTGTAAGGGTGAGGGTGATTGGTTGTCTCGAGGTTGAGCTTCTTGACAGCTTCTTCGGATATGATATTTTCCCAGCTACCTGAGTCGATTATGACATGGCATTTCTTTCCGCCAATAGTGCATAATGTCTTGAAAATGGCGTGTCGCTTCCAATTTTCTTTGCTTGGTGGAGCAAGACAAAGTCGCCTCGTGACTAGACTTTCACCGGACACATCGTTAGGATTAGCTTCATAAATCTCATTATTCTCATTTTCATACCAATCTCCTTCTCCATCATCTTCGTACTCTTGTTCAGTCAAGAATTGTGCTCGACTTTGTGGGCATTCATTCGCGTAGTGGCCCAAATTATGACATCGGTGGCATCGAATGTTGGCTTTGCGATTATTTGGTGGGGTTAAATTATTTAGAGTTGGAAGGAGGGGAGGTGTAAGGTTTTGAGAAGATGAAGGGTTTGCATTTGATTTCGGTATAAGTTGGCTTGGGTTAGAAGTCTGCTCGGTTTGGGTTCGGCTTTGAAGAGGATTATTTCTCTGATTAAAATTACGACTTCGAGACTGTTGTTGTTCTATGGCTTTGGCCTTGGACTGTGCTTCCGATACATTGTTGAAAGAGTGCACAATTAACGCATCTTGAATAGAAATGCGAAGACCGTTAAGATACCGTGCGACTCTTTGGTCCTTTGTCTCATTAAGTTGATTGCGGGCTTCGAGCTTATAAAACTCAAGTGTGTAATCCTCAACACTTCTTGACCCTTGCGTGAGAGATTGAAATTGTCGATAGATAGTTTGTCGGTAGTTAAGTGGTAAAAATTCGGTAGTCATCTCACGCTTCAATTCATTCCAATTGTTGAGAAGAGGAAGGTTGTTAAGGTAGCGACGGTATTTAAAGTTCTGCCACCAAGCCGCTGCCCGTTCTTTGAAACGAATGGTCACCATTGGGACTCGCTTGTCGGGAGGTATTTCTTTCAACTCGAAGACTTCTTCCACGGTATTGGTCCAATCAAGGAACTCCTCGGGTTTAAGACTTCCCGAGAAATTTGGAATCTCTACTCGAAGACCACCATCCCAATTTCGATCCCGTTCACGAACTGGAGGATTTTGGTCTCGATTTTGTCGCCTTTCTTCTCGGTTATTGTTGTTCGGGTTTAATTGTTCCATGAGAGTGGTGATAAGTTGTGTTTGATTGTTATCCATTCGCTCAAGTAGCGCGGTCTGGTTCCGCTGCATTTGTTCAAGGATGGCGATAATGTTTGGGTCGGCCATTGTTGAATAGAACGGTTGATGAAGATGGTTGTCGAACTGGGTGGATGTCGGGGATACAACTTCACGCAAGCACGAAGGTGGTTGTCGAACCTTTGCTCTGATACCACTTGACGACAGCACGTCCCAAACTCTACTCTGCGTGTACAGGTTTTGTTTGGTTTAGTGAGATATTGAACAATTTGGGAAGATAATTTAGACAAGAAGAGAGAAAATCACAAGAGAGAAGATAAAAAAATTTCATATATTAATCAAGTCCAAAGAAAAGATGACATGCCATCTCTTCTTATAATACATCTATTATAATAAATAACTTAGAAAAACTAAAAGTCCAACTTAGAAACTATCACCACATAATGAACTTAGAAATTATAACCAACTCTTGGAAACTCTAACATAATTAAAAATGACATAGAAAATATAAATAGTCAAACCTAGAAAATAGTAACATAATAAAGTCTCATAGAAAACACAACATAATTTAAAATTGCAATTAATCATCATAGGAAATGATGAACTAGTGGGACCCCTTCTTAATACTTGTGCCTAGCCATTCAAGAAGATTGAAGAACAATTCACCTGTACCGAGGTTGAGTCCGAGTCCGAGTCCGAATCGGTTTAGTTTTCATCACCTTCCACCTCTGACATTTCACAAGTCATGTATCAAACCCCTCTGACATTTCACATAAGGACTGTACCAGTACACCGAGGGAGAAGTAAACCCAATCTCCACTTAACGATTGTACTCTTCAGCATTGAGAATTTGTTACTTAACTTTCCTGCTTTTTGAGAAAAAAAACACAATTATAAATACAAAATTATTAAAGAAAGCATGTACCATAACAAGCATAATCAAGTAAATAGAAAGCAAATAGTAAATTGGGTCAATCGATGCCTACATTTATTTGCAGCAGCGGGATCAATTGAAATATTTTAGCAACAAAATTTCACCAAAAATCACTCTATTAACTCCAAGTTTCTCCTTTAAAGGTAACATCTTTTGCATAATTTCTCTAAATATGATCATTAGCAGCCCTTATAGCTGTCACACCCCAAACTAGAATTTTCGGATTAAGGCGTGATCAGTCCTCGCCTCGTGTTTAATTATCATTAAAACACGCAAGGCTAAATAATACAAATAACAACCTAAATGCACAACGGAAACAGAATCATATATAACATGAAGCAACAGTCATACAATCCACAAATAAACATAAACATAAATATATCGGTCCATAAAATCCACAAATAATAAAACATAAACTACTGAAAGGAGATACAAGATCTACAGCCCCGAGATATAAAACAAAAGTCTCGAGACTCTAAAAAATCCTAACCAAAGTCCTATAACACTACTACATCAAGCGGCGTGGCCATCGGGAACAGCTCCTGGCATCTCCTGCTGATATCTCTCTATTATGTCCATATTCCGACCCCAATTCATATATAAACCTGTGCCTAAAAGCCTAAAAGTGTGAACATTTCATTCAAATATCAATAGAATTTGGTACTGCTATGCTTTATTTATTGATTTGCAGAAAACGGGCGAAAAACAAGGAAGATTCTGCCTTTGACACATTTTCACACGGTCCGTGCACATTCTTGTGCGGACCGTACACTAACTGCCCGATCGGACAGAGAAGTTCTCACAAAGAGGCTAAATTTCTGTAACTCAAACGCACAGGCACACGGTCCGTATACATTCTTGTGCGGACCGTGCACAGAAAATTCGGAAGTCCAGTCTGGCGATGGAAAGAGATGCCAGCTGGGGAGGTCGAAAAGGAAGGCTTTGAATACGCGATTTTGGGCATTAAAAGGAGGAGATTAGAGACCTAAAGGGGACGGCTGGCTCTTGGAAAAAAAACTTGGCTTGGAGAAGAAGTTTGGAGTCGAATCTTCATATCTCTTCGAGTTTTGTCATGAACTTTCATATAGCTATTTATTTTATTTGCTTTTTAACCATGCTTGAGTAGACTTTTATGTTTCTAGGGTTATGATGTAGTCGAATGCTTAGTTTTATTTGCTAGTTACTTGGAATTTGTGTTGAATCTTGTGCTTGCTTGATTGAGTAGTATTTTATTGCTTAGTGGAAATTGTTTGAATGGAATTGTTAATCCGTTAGATGAAAGGCCTCATCTAGATGGAAATTGAATAACCTTGATATTCACTCGACCAAACTAAGTATTTGAGATAGGTTTACGATCCGAGAGGTGAAACCAAGTAGTAGCCGAGAGGTGAACTTTTCCTCGTATCGAGAGATCGAGGATATCTTTAGTAAACCAACAAGTGACTTAGGATTATTAAGCCAACAAGCGAAAGTTGAGATTTGAGAACCCTAGGAGGGCAGAAATTGAATCCCGCACCGAGTAATTAAGCCAACATGCGAGAGTTGAGGTCTAGGTACTTTGGTTCGGTCAATAGAACCCTACACAGGAAAATCAACACAGAAACCAGTAGCTGCTGTATTAACTCGAGGGCCACACGGACCGTGTACGAGAGTACACGGCCCGTGTACATCCCACACGGCCCGTGCATGAAAGTGCACGGACCGGGCACCTTGAGACTAAGCTGAGATGAAATCAGAAATCCTAGGAACCCCTTTTTAATTATATCAAACCCAAATCAAAGTTTATTTTACTGTTCTGAATTTTGTTATTTGAACTGTTAGGACACGCAATACCCCAAATCAACCTTTGCAGACTTCTAGAATCTTTGTAGTTTAAGTAAAGTCCGGTAATTGTCAAACCGTCCCTGTGATCGATACCCGACAATATACTACTCGATAGGACTGTGCACTTGCAGTCTGAACCGAAGGTGTATTTAAGGTTTAAAAGGTACAGTTTACTGTACTGAAACTTTGTGCATTACCTTTTGGTGCAACAAGTTTTTGGCGCCGTTGCCGGGGACGGCATTGAAAATTTTGGATTTTGCTTATTTTGCTAAATTCTAGATTTTAACTTTTTCTTTTATTTTTCTCTCACCACAGGATCAAGCTGGAACATGTACTACCACCCAAGGGTGACTACAATCTGAGGAGCAGAGCACAAACCTCGAACACAGAAACTCCTCCAGATCCTACTCAAATCCAGAACACAGCTGTTCCTGCACCACCACCTCTGCACACGGTCCGTGCACTCTGACAACCAGAGCAGAGGAGACATGAATAACAACGGAAACGACAGAGAAGAGGACGGGAATGATGTCCACGACTCTGATGATGACATGGCTGACTTTGTCCCAAGGACTTTGCGAGAATTCAATGTGCCAAGAGCTGGAGATGTGAGGGGAGCAATCAGACTGCCAAGGATTGTCGGAAACCAACCAAACTTTAATCCCGGTGTTGTCAACATCGTGCAGCAGAACACTTTCCATGGACTGGATCATGAGGATCCACATGCTCACCTTCAGACATTTCTTGAGTGTTGTACAATCATTAAAACTAATGGCGCAACCACTGATTACATTAGACTCGCATTATTTCCTTTTACTCTTAGAGATAAAGCCAAGAAATGGTTAGGGTCTTTACCAAGGGATTCGGTAACAACTTGGAGGGAATTGTCTAAACTGTTCCTAACTAGATTTTTCCCTCACAAAAGAACTGCTAAGGTTAGGACCCAGTTAACCAGTTTTAAGCAAAGACCTGATGAACCATTGAATGAGGCATGGGAAAGGTTTAGGGAATTGCAATACTCTTGTCCACACCATGGTATACCAGATTGGTTATTGATTCAGACCTTTTATGATGGTTTGACTGATAGTACTCGCACCTCTATTGATGCTGTTGCAGGTGGAGCACTTATGTCAAGGGAACCTCTTGAAGCCATGGACCTGATCGACAACATGGCTCATAACCAACAATGGTCCGGCCGCGATAACACCCGAGCTGGAGGAGGTGGCCGATTTGAAGTTGATCAGATCACTGCTCTAACCGCCAAGCTCGATGCTATGCAGAAAGCTTTTGACAAGATGAGTGTGAAATCAGTCAACCAGCAACAACAAACTTGTGTCATGTGTGGGGACGAAGGTCACGCTTACGAGCAATGCCCGCTGGCGCATAGAGATGAAGAAACCGAGCAAGTGAACTCTCTCAACAATGAACCATCTTATTTTCCGAAACCTCCTTTCAACCGAACTTATTCCAAAGACCCGGTTGAACAACAAAACTAGAGGTGGAAACAGAATAATCCTGCGCCATTCAACAATTCCTTCAACAACCCATCTGGCAACAACAATAACCGAAACTTTTATCAGAATGCATCTTTCAACAATCCAAACAACCGAGCAGCTCAATCGGTTCCTCCCAAACCGTACATCGCACCCGCAGTAAATGACTTCATGCATGAGCAAGGGAAGATGAACCAGATGTTGTACGCCAGACTCTGTACCTAAAATCCCACATCAAAAGGTGGGTGAGCAAACAATTGCCCAGTATGTGACCCAGAATTATCCCTTCAGGGAACCTCTTTCGATCAAAGCACTCTTAATATTAATTCTACGTAGGTTTAATGTCGCAACTTTTAAATGCACATGATTTAGTATAGTAATCCTAATTTAATAACTATTAAAAGAAAAATACATATAGTAGATGATATGATGCGATTATCCTATCATGCCAACATGCAAAAATTCCCGAAAACAAAATATCAAAGTGAGAGTATTATTTCAATAATCAAATGGAGTCCAGTACAAGGGTACTGTGTGTCAAAACTGATATATAATAATAGTACGGATATAATATCACCCCGTGCCGTGAAATTTGAATTTGAATGGTAATCCTCAACATGACATAATCCAAGGACCGCGATCAGGGGGTGCAATGATACCCGATGCCTAATGACATCGAGCATTGCCCCATAAGTAATACCACGCTCGCCGATGGTTATATCCAAAAATTTGTGTATTTCACTTACTCTAAAACGATTCTTCAACCAAACATATAAAATAGGAGAAATCATACAAGCAAGTCGTAAGAATGTGTTAATCTGTCTCCTCATGAGCGGACGACGGAACTCTACTGCCCGGCCAGACCAATAGGACAATAAAGAGCTCGAGATCGGCTCATGTACAGAAAAGTAAATATAAGCGCCACCGCGACCGCGGAAGCTGTTCTAGGCATGTAGCTCCTAATGTAGGTGGGGATCACATCCCGAATCGTTTCGTGCCTCGGGGCTCGAGATCGGCCCACACGTAATGGTAAAATGAATCGAAAGTAATATATAATCAAAGTTTTATACATATAATATTTATCCTAAAAGACCACCCGAGAGATCAAGTGATCAAACGGCTCAGTGGCTAACGGGCCGTCTCGTACCCCATCCTACGAGACGGAACGCAGTCACTCGGTTTTTTCTCAGCCCTCACCAATGCATATGATCGTTTATAAAATAATAATATTATCCTCTACGAGAAGAGGACAAGTAATATCCTAAATAACTATAATAATATCTATACCTAAAATTAAGTTACACTACTCTAAAATAAAATAAAAAACAATAAGTTTTCATTTTGAAAGGGGGTTATGCAATTTCTAATTACAATTCGAAAAGATAAACGTGCTCTAATGCATCTAATAATTTAAAGTACAGATGACAGGTCAGGTGGTCGACTGGTAAGAGTATGCCACGAAAAAGATAATTCAGATATCCCACACCTGTAAGGCTAGCTGAAGGCACGTGCTCTAATCGCCTCCGTGATCCGCATGCTCTGCATGTGCTCCGGTATAACCGTCAGCCGGATTGGTCCACGGATCAGGATCAAGATAGGTCTGATGACCTGAAATTCGTACGTGATTCTATTAGTCTAAAACAATTATCGTAACCCTTAATCCCCTTGTGTTATTACTTTTACTCACGCGTTCGAAATTTAATTGGCCAATTACGAGGTACATTACTTAATCGGTTCGATCGGCTCGGTCTGTTCAACTCAATTCTAATTGAGCGTAAATATTTACGACTAACTTTGTTAGTTGAATTTGACGTAATTAATGTATTTATAAATTTTTAATTTGAAAATAAACTGTTTAATTAAATTCTTAAGGTATATATAAATTCCTACTTGCTATAAGTTAGATTACGCAGTGTAATTAATTACGTTATCTATTCCACTAATTTTAGTCTTATTTTAATACTCTTCACGTAGACATATGTGTTCTACTTAATTATCTTTATTTAATGAATTTCAAAACAATTCAATTTAAACTAAACTATTAATGCGAAAATATTAATATGTTGTAAATTAATTGTCCTTTAATAATTAACAACATATTTATATTTGTTTAACCTTTATGAACAATTATTACATTAATATTTACACTAATAATAATTAAAATACTAAATTCCTAACTATAACTAATTACAATGTAATTTAGATTAATTAAATTTTCTTAGTATTTAAAAAGAAACCTTAATTACTTATAGGATTAAAAATACGTAAATAATTTATTTAGTCACATATTGCGATAATTAATCACGCATAGATGTTCGTACTGTAAAAATACGTATTTTACTTAATTCCTTTTATAAGTCAATTTCATTTTATTCCTAAGTACGTATATAAATAAAATACGCCTCTAATTAGTTTTTAACATAATCGAAATGATACGAAAATCGTTAATATGTTGTTAATTAGTTGTCCTTACTAATTAACAACCTATTATATATTTCTTATAAGTTTTTAGAATATTTAATAATATTACTACTACTTTTATTATGAAATAAAATACTTAACTAAATTAAATCTAAATTAATTTAATCTAATTTAAATGTGTTAATCCTAATTAACTATTGTTGGGACTTTTAATTTTGGTGTGTTTCGGGATCATATCGTGTCCTGCTGGATAATCTAGTATCTGCTCATAGTATGTCATGAGTCATCAATCCAGGACTAATCTAATCATTTCCCGAGCTTTAAGTAAAAACTTCGAATCGAGCCAACCAAATTGGAGGCTCGAGACCCGAAGCCAATAAATCCAATTTTATTTCACTTACTTATTGCGAAAGCCCACTTTTATTCTTTTGCTTATTTTCGGCCAAGCCCACAAGGAAACCAAGGTATAAGGCCTCCTTTCCAAAATTTAAACCTAAGCCCAATTTCACAAGAGGCCCAAACACCTTAATTTAATCAATCCATACTTAAATTTAGATTGGACCTAAGCCCACATGTCACATGGCCCAATTTAATTAACAGTCACGGCCCAACAAGGTAACAGGGCTCCATTTATTATTTTGGCTAAGGTCCAAATCCGAAATTAAATCCAAGCCCAATATTTCAACACTTGCATTTTAAATCCCTAAATTAAATAATTCACGCAAGGACCCAAATTTAACCATTTCACCCAATATTTTCAAAACTTCACAATTTGGTCCCTGTCAATTCAAATCAGTACCAGTGGTATCACTGGGCTGGTACCGACTGGTACCAGCAACCGCATACAACTCACAGACAACAATGTATCATGCCAGAAGTTAAATCGCATCAAGGGACAGGTAACCATACTGGTACCGACATGGTACCAGTCAAGCAAAACAGCACAAGCCAAACAATACCAGCAAATAAAACAACCAGCAAGGTATATCGGAACAGCAACAATCATAGGCCAGTATACAAAACCAGCACAACACAATCAACACCCAGGGCAGCAAAGACCCACTAGTACAAAAAACCCCTACACCGACTGTTAAAATACCCCTATACCGACTGTTATTGAGGCTTTAGTGATGGCGCCGGCAGTATAGGTATTTCTATACTGACAGGTAAATAACAGTCAGTGTAGATACCCAACACTAACTGTTAAAAAAACAGTCAGTGTAGGTAACCAACACTGGCGGTTCTCTTTAAAAAACAGTCAGTGTAGAGATCCAACACCGACGGTTTTCTTTAAAAAACAGTCGGTGTTGGTGACCAACAGCGACAGTTTTCTATAAAAAACAGTCGGTGTGGTCACCAACAGCGACTGTTTTCTTGAAAAAATAGTCGGTGTTGGTGACCAACAGTGACTATTTTATTGGAAAAACAGTCGGTGTTGGTCCCCAACAGCGACTGTGTAGATCTTAAAAACAGTCGTTGTTAGTTCTAAAAACAGTCGGTGTTGGTATAAAATTTTGGCATGATTCTATTTGTATCGGGGCTAGCCTCCATATTTTTGTTAGCAATATATTATTATTTGAACATGCAATAATTTGAACAACAAACAAAAAACAAGACAATATAAACGACATAACATATTCACAAAAAAGACAACACACTATAACAAAATTTACATAACACATACAAAATTTACAAAATATGCATTTAACTTAACAAAATTGCATTTCTTATAAATAGTTTAGAAATTGTCCAAGAAAAATGTACACCATTGTCGTGTTATTGAAGGATGTTGCGTGGACGTATATTTTTTTGTCGGTAAATCACACTGCATGAATACAAATTGGGAAGTTATAATTTTATCCAAGTTATATAAAAAATGAATCAAGTTCAATTAAGAAATACATACATTAGGAAAAACACCAAATTGCGTAGTGACTAGGTCTTGCATGTGTTTTATGACGTAAAATCCACACACCTTGCCACCTTCTTGCCTAGGGCTCTGAAATGTTCCATTTAACATTATGTAGCTACAACGGATTTAATTAAGTAAAAGAATTTGAAAAAAATAAGTATCAAATTAAAATTCAAGTGTACAAGTTCACACCTTGATGAATTTCCACTCACATCCCGTTGATCCCTCCTTGTGCACTCCTCCGTTCTCCACATAAGATTCAAAAATGCTGAAATTTATTAAATGTCAATGAATTAATTAGTAATTACCAACAAATAGTACATTGATTATAAGTAAATGAAATTAGACTAAATGTTAGACACTGTTGCCATGTAAGTCAAGTATTGGCTCAACATTTTACCCTTTAGATGCCCATACTTGTTGAACCTGGTACGTAAAGGCCTCTTTGCTATCTTAGCACAAGTGGTCCGACCTCTCGTCTTTTTTGGTGGTGCTTCCGCCTCACTACTCGATTCATCAGAAGATGTTAAAGGATTGAACTCCTCTATATCCATCTCTGTAATTGCATAATTTAACATTTCAATTTTCAAGCCAGTGCACAATGTGTAAGGATTCAAAACCTTATACTGTTGCTTTTCAACCTTGTGATATACCCACTTATACACCTCAGTTTTTTTGTTAATGCTTTAATAAGGTACATTATGCATCTATTGTCTCTCAAGGGTGTTTGTTCAAGTGTATGTGTCAGGTACAAAATAAATGGGAAGTTGTTTATTTACCATGATTTGCTCCACTATGACTGTGATGGTTGCTGCCTTCTCCAACCACACCTTGCTCTTCATGGGAATCCATCTTTCTCTTCTTGTTCTTCTTTTTTTGTGGTGGTTCCTCGTCACTACTTGATTCATCACAAGAAGTTGAAGGATTATACTCCTCTATATGCATATCTGCAATTGCATAATTTAAATAGTTTAACTTATAATTTTCCTATGAAACCCTAAACCCGGCTCTCTAAATCAATTTCACAAAAAAATAAAACATAGTTTGGTACCACTATGATTTCGAGGGCTGCTGCCTTCACCAACAACACCTTGATCTTCACTTGGCATTTCAACCCTTCTCTTCCTCGTTGGATCAATCTTCTTCTTCTTGGATAAATCGTTGACATCGCGTGAGAGAGTGTGAATTCCAAGTTGTTTCATCCTCTCCGTGTTCGAGTTGATCCTCTTTTCCCTGGCCTTTTCGATGCCCAATGGAGCTTTTCCCATATTAGCCATGAAATCTCCTACATATATAGTATATTGTTGTTTGAGTTTAGGGCAATAATAGCGATCTTGCTAGAGTTTAGGGCAATAATAGCGATCTTGTTTATGTACTGTACTACATAGCAATGATTGCATACATAGGCCATGTTTGGCAGCCCGCCTTAAGGGATGGGGATTAAAAATTTAATCTTTGCTAAGGAAAATATGTTCGGTAAAATGATAGGATTAAGAATGAAGTCTTAATATGAATAAAATATATGTACTAGTGTGTAAATACCAAATTACCCCTCGTATGTTTTCCAAAGCAAGTACGTTGAATTATGGAAACTAAGATATAAAATCAAACTAATGCACTCATGACTGGGCTCTTGCACAGCTAATTAGCCACTTCATTTGTACCTACAGTCAACACAAGAAGAAGAAACAACAAAGCCAAAAAAAATATCGACTGCTACAATTTTAGGCATCGTACCGGTACCAGTTTCAACTCATATATACCTTCTTTTATTAACATATTAACAAAATCAATAGTGGTCACCATACAAAATTAATTCTGATTCAATAAATACTTAATACAAAATTAATACAAGCAAAATCGTGTCCAATAGTGGTCTGTACCAGTTTTAGTTTTAGGCACTGTACCAGTACCGATTGAAACATATTATGCATCTGCTCCCAAAATCAACAGGACACCAAAGCAAGTACGTTGAATTATTGAAACATATTATGGATCATGGATGGATTTCACATATAATTTTATTAGAATTATATATCACAGAGAAAAAGGCTATATTAGAAATTAAGGTGCTTTAGACTCAAATACAGGGAAGTTACTTGCATCAATTAGCAGGGATTCATCTCGGATTAACTTTATTTTTTAACAAATTGAAATGGCAAAAAGCAGCAATGCAAGAGGCTGAGAGAATTCACCTTCAAAAAATGGTCGGGTACTGGACTGGTACTGGTCGGGTACTTGACTGGTACCAGTGATGCAATTCAGGGTACTGGTCGGAGAGACAGAGTTTAGGGCAGAGAGAGACAGAGACAGCACGGAGGGCGGCTTTGTACTCAAGGCGAGGCAGCAGCGGAGGAGTTCTGCTCAAGAAGAAGAGAGACGGAGGGCGGCTTTATGAGCAACACTGGTCGGAGAGACAGAGACAGCGCGGAGGGCAGCTTTGTGCTCAAGGCGAGATAGCAGCCGAGGAGTTGTGCTCTAGACGAAGAGAGACGGAGAATGGGGGTTGTGCTCAAGGCAGAGGAAATGGAAGAGATATAGCGCTCGGAGGCGAAGAGACAACATGGCGATCAGAGAGAGAAGAAATTTGAAAATGGGAAAATAGAGTGTGATCGAAATGTTGGGAGGGTTTATCGCCAAATATACCCGGGAACAAAATTTTCGGTAGGAAAATCACTGACGGTCCAAAAATTAAAAAGAACAGTCAGTGAATAAAACTGATCACTGACGGTTATTAATAAAAAATAGCATAATTGCAACTGTCGTTGTAGCACTAAAAAAACATTGACTGTTTTCTTTAAAAAAGGGTCGGTGTAGGTACGCAACACTGACTGTTTTCTTTAAAAAAGGGTCGGTGTAGGTATGAGCAACACTAACGGTTTTTTAAAAAAAGGGTCGGTGTAGGGTATGCAACACTGACTGTTTTTTAAAAAAAGGGTCGGTGTAGGGTATGCAACACTGACTGTTTTCTTCAAAAAAGAGTCGGTGTAGGTATGAGCAACACTAACTGTTTTTTTTAAAAGGGTCGGTGTAAGTATGAGCAACACTGACGCTTCCCTTAAAAAATAGTCAGTAAAGGTATCAACACTGACGGTTCCATAATAAAAACAGTCAGTGAATCCAAAATTACAAAAAAAATGACAATAAAATCAACAATAAAAAAGGTTTGAATTCATACCGTTCATTTTCACGCGGGAAATCAACGGTCGATTTGCAGTCAAATCATTTCAAATCTTTTTTAAAATGATCAAGGGAGAACATTGAACATAACCAACATAAAAGTTTGGAAGTTTTATTGTGTATGAGCTTCGATCCAACACGAAGTGTTTATGGCCATACGATGCTTCTTGGTCAACTAGATGGATGGGTAAATAAAAACAAATTTTGATCAAAATTGGATGCAAGACAATAAATGCAGTGCTCTTTAATTTAAACAGTTTTGATCGACCCACGGACGACATATTCTTGTGCGTCTTCATTAACTCATGAAACAAGAGTTTATGTTTCATGTTCATGCATAGAAGATGTGAGTCATATATGCAACATGCATGTAATGCTATATAATTTAATGTGTTCAAATCATTTAATTAAGCAATAAATTAACATGTTATAACATCATGTTTATAACATTAATTATTGTATAAATATTACTAATATAATTTTCATTACAAAATATTTTCTAAAACTAAAGTCAAAATTTGATGTTAATTGCCTAAATTTCACTCATGACGTAAATTACTAATCATACTTATTAAATAAAATTTGTTCATTCTAATAAACAAGCATTGCAATTTTTCGATGGAACAATTAATTAGTAATTTATTGTTTTAGGTTTTTCATTCCATCATTAACAAACTTTCAAACACTATATATACAACGAACGTCTTACCATATATAATTTCAATCCTATTTAATGAATAACAACGATAAAATACTTATTGCATCTATAAATTCAATTTAAAGAAATAAACTTAATTGTTAAATATCTTACAAAATATACACAATGCATAAATTTTTATTCTCAAATAGTTATACATTTTTATTCTCAAATAAACTTAATTATTGATCAACACTGACTGTTATTAAAATAGAAGGGTCGGTGTAGGTTATGACCAACACTGACGCTTCTCTTGAAAAAACAGTCACTGTTGGTGATTTGCTCAACACTGACGGTTTTATCAATAAAAGGGTCGGTGTAGGTATTAGCAACACTGACTGTTTTTTTAAGAAAATGGTCGGTGTAGGGTATGTGCAACACTGACTGTTTTTTTTTTAAAAGGGTCGGGGTAGGTATGAGCAACACTGACTGTTTTTTAAAAAAAAGGGTCAGTGTAGGATATGTGCAACACTGACTGTTTTTTTAAAAAAAGGGTCAGTATAGGTATGAGCAACACTGACTGTTTTAAAAAAAAAAGGGTCGGTGTAGGGTATGTGCAACACTGACTATTTTTTTTAAAAAAGGGTCGGTGTAGGTATGAGCAACACTGACGCTTCGCTTAAAAAAACAGTCAGTGTTGATGAACTGCCCAGCACTGACGGTTTTTCAATAGAAGGGTCAGTGTTGCTCATACCCTACACCGACCATTTTATTAACAGAACAGTCAGTGTTGGTTCACTGACGGTTGTTTACAATTGAACAGTCAGTGTTGAAGTTCTTCTTAATTACGATTTTGCCACGCATACTCTACACTGACTGTTACATATTAAAACAGTCAGTGATTGAGGGTCAGTGATTGAGGGTCAGTGAAGGGGTTTTTTGTACTAGTGACCAGTGCCAGTCAAGCGGAACAGAACAGAAACCAGGGCAGTGAGAAAAATGGGAAGAACGGCAAAAAGGGCGTCGCATCGTAGCGATAAAACATTCGACCCGATTTCACCCAATTCATCCCTTGATTTAGTCGGGAAATTCAACAACCCGCACCAAATCAATCAATACCCCCATTTCATCACTCAAAATTCATCGTTACGCCGAGAAATTCAACAACTCGCACGAAACAACCAATAAGTCAAAATATACGCTAATGCCTCGTCAAATCACGAAATCGATTTACCCAAAACAAGGTTTAAGTAATTACCCGGAATAGGCTCCAATTTAAAGGCAACAGTGGTGATGATCGGCCAGTACCGAGGTCCCTCTGCCCCGCTTCACGACCTCTCAGAAATCCAGCAACCGCAAGGAAAGGCCACCTTCGAGCACCGGGAAAGCACAAGGAAGGCACCAGATTAAGTCCGAAACCACAAGAATCCAACACACAAAACCCTAGGGTTTGTGAAATCGCAAGCACAGAGGGGAAACAGGAAGCGAGAGAGAGAAAGAGTAATTTTCTCAGCACATGAGCGATAGTAAGAGAGAGCAAAACTAAAACGAGAGAGAGAGGGGTGTATATATAACCCGGGACAGTAAAAATCGCGCAAGGGTCAAGGCCCTCTGACAGCCGTGCGACCATAGTCGTCGCTCGCACGAGACGAAGTGACGGGAGCAGGTAAGCGAAGAAAATCACGACCCAGAGGCCAACGGGCGGGAGAACCCTAGGTTCTCGCAGCTACAGCTCAACAGAGAGAGCGAAATTTCAAAGAGGCGGGGGGGGCAGGGGCAGCGAGAGAGGAGAGAAAGAGAAAACATAAAGGGAGGGGTCTGCTTTGAGATTAGTGCAGAATAATAAAAAAAAAGATAGTGAACGGTTGAGATATCACAGAGTTAGGTGTGCTAAGATAACTAAAGAATGCTATAATTAAATTAATTTAACGAATTTGCGTTTAAAATTTAGTACGAGATCTCAATGTTCCTGATTTATTTTACAAATTTATTTGCCATCTCATTAGTTATTCAATTTACAATTGTTATTAATATTTGTATTCTTAATTAGGAAAAAACTTATTTGTTAACATAAATTTAAAAATCGGTAAAATTTGAATTGGTTTAAAACCAAACTTATTAATTTAATTTATCCTTACTAATTAACTAACTTTTACTTTCCTTAAATAACTAAAAAGTTTTAATTAGTTGTAAATTTTAATTGTTAGTCTAAATAATAAATTTAAAATTTACGGGTTATAACAATAGCAAACAAGAGAGAAGAACACGGGTCATGCACAGACCCAATCAGAAGGAGCGACCAGAAGGAATCAGGGGAATTTGAGAATTCTCCCAAAAGGGAACCAGGCTGGAAAGTTTGAGTCTTCCCAACACGCAACAATACAAGAGCTCCCTCACGCTACAGTACATGGGACTTCTCACGCAACAGTACATGAGAGTTCTGTGGGTACCTTGGGAGTGGTGGAGTCACGGAGAGAACACAAGAACGGAATGTTCTGCAAAACCCACTATTTGGTACGGTGAGCCCTACTGCACAGACCACTGAGGAGACGCAGGCTGGCAGTACCGATACAACATTAAATGTTAGCCCAACCGGGTCTACGGGTAGTAGGGGATCCACCAACCCGTTTACTTCCCTGGAAGACCTGAGGAGATCTGTTAGGTTCAAGAGAAAAAAGCAGGCCCAAAGCTCTGGTGTTTCCAGGCCTTCAAAAAGGCCATTCCGAAGGCCGGCTGCAGCCACAAAGGGGAAGAAGGTTACAAGACAGGCCCAAAGTTCTGCTCCAGCCACCAGCACGAGTTGTGATCAGAATCCATCCGGGTTTTTTGAGATAAGGGTGCCGTATGCCCTATGTGTAGACATGGCCCAAGTGATGGGAGTCGACACAGAAGAAGTGATTAAAACAATGGAAGAAGATAACAATGAAAGAGCTACCGTACACGAAGGACAAGGCCAAATTGATTGAGGGTCTCGTTTCAGAGGAAACTTCAGACGGGGAGGAGGTTGAGGTCTAAGCCTCCAGGAACTTGTTTGTTTGTTGGTTGTTAGTTCATATGTCCTTAATGAATGCAAAAAAATCAAGATTTTAAGTTGGAATGTGAGAGGGTTGGATGATATAAACAAATGCGATGTAATGTGAAATGTTATTAAGAACTCGCCATGTGATGTGTGCTGTATGCAGGAGGTTAAATGGAATACATTTGATTTTGGTTATGTGAGTAGAGTTCTCCTCTCTTTCTTCGAAAGAAACTGTCTAATGGTGATTGCGGATAATTCTAAGGGGGGCACACTAATTGCTTGGAAGAAGTGCTTCAGACTTGCAAACAGTTGGGCTTCCAAACACTCCATTTCGGCCCTCCTCATCCAGGAGTCAACAGGGTGGGAGTTCCTAGTGAGAAATGTTTACGGGCCTAGCAATGATGACCTCAAGCTTGATTTCATTCGGGAGTTGAGAAGGATGCATCCCTTGGTGAGTTCGCTTTGGACCTTGCTCGGGGATTTCAATATGGTTAGATGGTACATAGATCGATCGGCGAACTTGAGGGGCTATGACCTTATGTGTGAGTTCAATGATATGATACGTGATTTTAACTTAATGGATGTCGAGCTAAACAACCGAGCTTATACATGGAGTAGCAAAAGGCCAAACTCGACTTTCTCTTGGCTTGATCGAGTGCTCCTATCCCCGCACTGGACCCTTATGTTTCCGATAATCAAACTCACTGCGTTAGAAATGATTGTTTCTGACCATGTGCCCCTTTTACTAAGTTGTGCTATGCAACCCTCAACCAAACCACCTCCGAGACTTGAAGTATTCTGGCTCAGATACAAGGAGGCGCAGCAAATAATACGGACGGTTTGGAGCTCTAAAGCAAGACATGCTGATGGTGCTTCTCAGTCATTTCTCTCAAAAACCGACGGAGTACATAGGGCCCTAAGGAGCTGGCACCTAAACCGGTTCTCTCTCATTGAGGAGCAGCTCAACAATTGTAGAAAATGGCTGTTACACCAAAAGGTATAGTACAAAGTTTCAGTACAGTGAACTGTACTTTTTAACCTTAAATACACTTTTCGGTTCAGACTGCAAGTATACAATCCTATCGAGTAGTATATTATCGGGTATCGATCACAGGGACGGTTCAGATTTTATCTAGAATTCTACCTAAATTAAATAAAGACTAGAAGTTGGAAAATTTGGTTTTGGTTTTTAAGATTCCTAATAGTTCGATGACAATATGTAAATGCGAGAAAGTAATAAACTTGGTTTAAATCAGATGTAAAAAGGCGTTTCTAGGGTTATGACTTCATCTCAGTTTTGCCTCGAGGTACCCGGTCCGTGTAGTGTCTTACACGGGCCGTGTCCAGTGTACACAGGCCGGGTACTATCGTACACGGTCCGTGTGACCCTCGAGTAAATGCAGCAGTTATTGTTTCTTTGTGTTGTTCCTTTGTGTAGGGTTCTACTGACCAGACCTAATGTTTCTAAACCTCAACTGTCGTCTGTTGGTTCATTAACTTGGTATGGAATTGCAATATGTGCCCTCGTCAGGTTCTAGGCCTCAACTGTCGTATGTTGGTCTGAATTACCTAGTTGCTTGTTTGGTATATTAAAGGTAACCTCATTCCGTCGATATGAGGAAATGTTCACCTGTCGGTTACTACTTGGTTTCACCTTTCGGATCACTAATCCTACCTCATGTACTTAGTTTGGTCAAGAGATTATAAGGGCCAAAGTACCTTCTAGATGTGATCATTCATCTAGTGGTAAACCGATAAAAATCAAAGAACTTACACTAAGCAATTAAATCAAACACAATCAAGCAAACACAAATTTCAACAAAATAATCCAATAACTAACATGCAAAACAAATCATTCGATTACATCACAACCCTAGAAACTAAGAAATCTACTCAGACATGGTTCTAAAACAAATAAAAGAAGTAATAAAAAGATTAGCCATGACAAAACCCGAAGAACAAAGAAGATCCGTCGAAAACTCGTGTCTTTCACTTCTCAACTTCGTCTCCAAGCTTAGCCGTCAAGTCCAAACCCTAGGAATTGCTTCTCTGCTCCAGAATACCCTCTCTGGTGCAAGGAATCCCCCTTATATGCTCTTCTGGCCGACCTTCCATTAATTAGCCTTATTTCCAAATTCTAGATCTGTTTCCAGAATTGCTTGACACGGCCCGTGTGCCTGTGTTCCTTCTGCGGTCGAGTCAGCTGTTCTCTGTGGTCGTGTCATCGGTCGAGTCGAGGTTGACACGGCCCGTGTGAAATGCTACACGGACCGTGTAGAGACTTCTAAATTCCAGATTCCTTCTCGATGTCGCCCGATTCCTGCATAATAAGAATAAACTTGCAGCAGTACCACATTCTATATATATTCAATGAATTATAACCGAATTTATAGATTTAAACACAGGTTTTGGTACAAATTTAAGGTCAAAATATAGATATGAATGCGAGATATCAAATTCCCCCAAGATGAAATCTTGCTTGTCCTCAAGCAAAAATCCCAACTTAGGTAAAGGGCTGGTCTAATAATTACCTAAATGCAAAAGTAAATTCTAAATGCGAACAGTTTACGTGAGCTTGCTATTGTTAAAAATCCTCATGAGTCCTTTTGAATAACAATTTGGATTTCTTTGATAAATTTTGATTCACCCCACTAATCAACTAATCAAATTTCATAATTTGAGATGTTCTAATATTTGCCAAAACTAATTGTTCAAATTGATTGATCTCATTCTTACATCGAAACTATGCCCTCGTTTGTGGTGATTTTCCGTTTTGCCCCCAAGTTTGGAACAAGCTTAGGTTAGAAAGTTGCGGACTTCGCGTGTTGATATATGCATAAGTCTTAACTATGGTATTTCTCGAGCTCAAAGGCATCCAGTAGGATTGTGCCAGTACTCATTGTTTTCTTCTAAATGTGGGAGACGAGCTCAAAGGCGCCCTTTAGGACTTATTGCCAGTACTCTTATTTTCTCCATCTTTTCGTTTGTTTGTTTTAATTTCATTTGCATATATCATGAATACACACATCCAATGGTATCTTTCATACCAATGGATATCCCAATCTTTCTTTAATTGAAAATCCCGGTTCCCTATTTTAAAAGGCACAGTTTAGTTTCAAAATAATTTTCCAATACAATTCGACTTTCGTTCTTTCAAATGTTCAAACTATCCCATCCTATGCAATTCTTTGATTAACTTATGGGGTTATTTCCAATTTCTCAAAGTCATCATAATTACAACTCAAAATTTCTCGCAAAGGTTTCTAACTGTAGCAATTCACACAAATATATCGCCTAAAAATGCAAAAAAAAGTAAACATGACATAGAAATAATAGAAAAATAAACATAAACTAAATGCTAAAGTTCTCCCCCCAAGCTAAGTCCGAGCATTGTCCTCAATGCTTCAAGACAGATAGAAGATAAAACCTGGGGAAAAGAAAACAAACCTGATCAGTAGTCGGAAGAATCATAGAAGCGCCAGTCGCGCAACTCATCCTCTATCGCCCGGATCCGCCCGCCATAGTCGGTCATCTGCTGCTGGATGTCGCGAAGGATAACACCGTGCTCGCGCTGAGTGTCACTCATGCCATGCATGAGGCGGTACACATCCTGAATGGTCGGGTCGGCAGTGTGAGAGCCGGTCTCAGCAGGGGAAGGGATATGGGCCTGGTGTAAGGAGCTGGGCGCATCGGTCATCGGTACATCATGATCAGGAGGAGGAGGCCGTGATGCTGGAGCAGCCGTCAGTGGCTCAGTGAAGAGCCAGGTGGACCTGTCCTCGAAGGAGAGAAGAGCCGAGAATGACATCTGGTACTGAGTGCGGCCATCCGGCATGCGCCGGAGGTATCTGGTGCGACCACCAGCGCTCCGCTGAATCCTGATGAATGTCGCCAGGCGGAAAGCGTCGGCGTCCAGGTAGCGTGGACCTCTACAGAGCATGTCTCCATCGGTGGATAGCCTCAATCTATCGTCAATGTGGGTGACATAGGCACCCATAGTGATAGTGACCCCCGTCCTCGTGGAGCGCTGGAGACCAAGCCAGTGGTGGATCATAATGAGCATCAGATCAGGCCGCTCTATCTCCTCGTCTGGGCAGAGCATGTGATCCAGAAGCTGGAGGTCCTCGATATTGGCACGAGAGACTGTCTCTCCACATGCAAAGATAGTGACAGCGAGGGCGCGCTGGATGCAGCGAAGGATCGGGTGAGCGATGTTGAGGCCCTTGAACTCCTTATTGTGAATGGCCCCGGGTGTCATGCTAGAAATCAAGTTCCAGAAGTGGTCCTTGTCGAGACCCACACGAAAATCTAAGGAATCGGTCTGGGGATCCGACTGGAAGCCAAACCACCCGCGGAGCTGGTAGAGCCAGAGACGGTGAGTCTGGTAGCGGAGCTGGAATTTGATGTAGGGGTTTCCTTGTCGATCCGACTTGAGTTGGAGAGAAGAGAGAAACTCGTGCGTGAGTAGCTCGTAGGAATTATGCTCGATGGCCCAGAAAGCGGGGGTAAACCCGATCCGGCCGGTGAGAAAGAGAAACTGCTCCTCGATGCCGAAGGCGCGTAGGGTATCAAAGTCCACCCGTCGAGTATTTTCAAACTTGCGCAGCCGCAAAGTGTTGAAATGCGCGAACATGCGGCGGGTGGGGATGGGGAAGAAATCATCCTGGTAATCCTCTGCCCGATCGGTGTACTCCCCAGATAGGCGGTGGGACTCGTCAGAGGCATAGTCGGACTCCTGAGGGGAAGAAGAGTGAGGAGAGGGAGTACCGTGTGGTGAGGGGGCAGCCGGAGGTGGAGAAGGTGGGCGCACAGGTGGTGGTGTCTGGGCACTGAGAACCTGCTGCCTACGCTCTTGGGCGTACTTGGATCTGCATTCGCGATGCATGGCTGCCTCTGAATAGGGCTGACACGGGCTGTGTGGAATTTGACACGGGTCGTGTGGGATTACACGGACCGTGTAGGGGTTGATGCGGGTCGTGTCAGGCTAAGGTTTCGGCTGAATGACAGAACCGACGGGAGAGAAAAGAGAGGGAGAGGTATTGGCGAGGTGTGGCGCGCAGGTGCCCGGCGAGATGGTTAGCAGAGATAGCAACAAGAATAGAAAGAAAACGAGATGGAGAGACTTACCTGGATAGAAGAACGGCTTGGCGTGGTGATCGGTGAACGGGAGAGGAAAAGATCGAAGGCCGAGAGAGAGAGATGTAGACGGCGAAAGTGGTAGCTACACGGCGGCACGCGGAGGTCGAGTCAGTCCGAGAGAAGGGTCAGGTGCACTGTGGAAGGGAGTGCTCGTGTGGGTAGAGGAGATTTTAAAGGAAACGAAGAGGTGTAACGTATGCGGAGCGGACGCGACCTTCCATACGCGTCATTTGGTGGTTACACGGGCCGTGTAAGAATTGGTACGGGCCGTGTGAAGTGATCCTGGCCGTGTAGGAATCGCAGGGGTCGGATGGTCTCTCTCCTTGTGTTGTACGGGCCGTGTCATGTGCTGTGCGACCCGTGTGGTCTAGGTAACAAATGCTGCTCTCCTTGGAACTTTCTAAATGCAAATTAATTGAAAACAAATATGCATGCAAATAATAATACTATGCAGAGAGAAGAAATATTCAAAAATGCAAGAAAATTAAAAAGGGCTTGGGTTGCCTCCTAAGAAGCGCTTGTTTTAGGTCTCGAGCTTGACCACCTGCTTTAAGTTTCTGCTGGAGTGGGATCAGAGAGATCTTGATCGAACCGCTCGGTCTGGGGATGGTCGGCAATGTAGTGTTTGAGACGCTGACCATTGACTTTGAAAGTCCTGCTCTCGTGATTTCCAATTTCAATCACACCGAATGGGTACACTTTCTTCACATGAAATGGGCCGGACCATCTAGACTTCAGTTTACCTGGAAACAGTCTCAATCTAGAATTAAACAAGAGTACAAGGTCACCTACCTTGAATTCGCGAGAGGCAATGCGCTGGTCATGAACTCGTTTGGTTCGCTCCTTGTAGATTCTGGCATTCTCGTAAGCATGTAGGCGCATTTCCTCCAGCTCGTGTAAATCAAGGATGCGCTTTTCGCCAGCGGCAAGCATGTCCATGTTGATGGTTCGCGTGGCCCAGAATGCTTTGTGCTCGATCTCTACAGGTAAGTGACAGGGCTTGCCATACACTAGCTTGAAAGGACTCATCCCAATCGGTGTCTTAAAGGCAGTTCGGTACGCCCAGAGTGCGTCATTAAGCTTGAGCGACCAATCTTTCCGGGTCCGTGCCACAGTCTTTTCCAAGATGGACTTGATTTCCCTGTTATAAATTTCAGCTTGTCCATTAGATTGAGGGTGATAGGAAGTTGTTACCTTGTGTGTCACCCCATGACGGCTTAGAAGGCTGTCGAATTGTCGATTGACGAAGTGTTTGCCTCCATCACTGATGACTGCTCTTGGCACCCCAAAGCGAGGGAAGATGATGTCAGTGAACAACTTCTTTACTGCGTTTGAGTCTGCCTTTCGACATGCCACTGCCTCGACCCATTTGGACACATGGTCCACTGCAACCAAGATGTACTCATTCCCACATGATGATGGGAACGGTCCCATGAAATCAATACCCCACACATCAAAGAGTTCGACTTCGAGAATAGAGTTGAGAGGCATCTCATTGCGTTTGGTAATATTCCCGGTCCGTTGACACTTGTCGCAAGCCGAGACAAAGGTTCTTGCATCCCTGAAAATAGAAGGCCAAAAGAAACCAGATTGCAATACCTTGGTGGCTGTCTTTGAGAAGGAAGCATGCTCGAGAATGGATTGAGAATGGATTGCGTCTCCTCGTACGGCACACAGCGGCGGAAGATACCATCAACACCTACTTTGAAAAGAAAAGGTTTATCCCAAAAGTAATACCTGGCATCTGAGCGGAGCTTCTTTCTCTGTTGGTATGTCATAGAAGCAGGATGTACTCCAGAGGCAAGAAAGTTGGCGATGTCTGCATACCATGGGATTGACTGGGTGGTAACACGGTCCGTGTATCTGGTCGTGTGGCCTTGGTGTTGCAGTGCACGGGCCGTGTGAGATCTTGTACGGTCCGTGTCAAGGTAAGTCAGGACAGAAGCTGAAAGGAGTTGTTCATCAGGGAACGAGTCATTGATTGGCAAATTGACAGAGTCATCATCTCCCCAGCGAAGTCGGGATAGATGGTCGGCTACAGTGTTTTCGAGTACTTTCTTGTCCTTGATTTCAATGTCAAATTCCTGCAAAAGAAGAATCCATCTAATCAAAGGCATGGTCCGTGTAGACGATTATCTTTGAACCAACTAAGTAGGATCGAAACTTGTCAAGAGCGAACACAATGGCCAGAAGCTCTTTCTCAGTTGTTGTGTAGTTCATTTGGGCTGGGTCTAGCACTTTGCTGGCATAGTAGATAGCACACGGCTTCTTGTTTTTTCTTTGCTCCAGAACTGCTCCTACAGCATAATCGCTAGCATCGCACATCAGCTCGAATGGAAGAGACTAGTCAGGTGGTTGCAGAATTGGTGCTGAAATAAGAGCTTCTTTCAAACTACAAAAGGACTTAACACAATCATCAGTAAAATCAAAATCAGAATCTTTAATGAGTAGATTGGTTAGTGGTTTAGCAATTTTAAAAAAGTCCTTAATGAAGCGGCGGTAGAATCCTGCATGACCTAGAAAGCTTCGAACCCCTTTGACACAAGTTGTGTGAAAATTAAATTTACAGAAGTACTACAATCAGGTCTCCAACACTGGAACCTGTGATTCAAATGTAATTTTCTCACAACCTGCTGAATATTTTCGTGATTTCTTTATATATCCAGAAAGGTATCAAAGTCTAGTTTTCAAAAATGTATGGCTTGAATTTTTATTCAAAATACACAATTTTTATTCAAAATACACAATTTTTAGCATAGAAAACATTGACAGGTGCGCAGCAGACTGAAACTGGAAATTTTATAATTTTCAGTCTCATCATCTTGAAATATTAATTTTTTGCAAGGGCTATTTTGCAAAATCTGTAATATTAGATCTCATTCAAATTTTGGACAGATTAAGAACGAATTAATTATGAATTAATGACATCAAAGGTTTTAATTAGCCATAATGGCAATTAAGAATGAGTTAATGACATTAATGATAATGAATTGACAATAAATGACATTAATGACATTTAATAAATAAATGTTTATTCAACTGAAATCATTTTTTTAGGATTTAAAATGATTTAGATGAATTAAGAAATTGAGAGATATATGATTAACTAAATAAGATTAAATAGTGCGACAAGATTGCGCATGTGTACTAATTTTGCTATGCAGGAGGATTGTGGGTTAGTATGGCTCAAGATTTTCAATGCCTTGTGTGTTGTAATGAATGATCTGTATGAATGTTTGTAATGCGGCCTAAGGTGCCATTGAAAAATTAATTAGAATAATTAAATTATGGCAAAGATGTTAGGTTGCCATTTATGTATTATCATTCAAGGCTTGCATGCCACATAGGATTTAGGATTGGGTAATTCTAAATGTAATTTTTCATTTTAATTTAGAATAGCTCTAAAAATAGAATGAAGATTGGGTGGGTACTTGTAGTTTAGAATTATATCAAGGTAATTGATAGAACTACAAGAATGCAAGCAGGAGCCATACAACCCACGAAGATTGTGAATATATATGATATAATTTAATGATTAGGATAGGTATTGATGTGTGAATACATGACCTACCAAAATTATCAAAGTCATATATATGCTATGTCCATGAAAAATTTAAGAATAACTTTCCTTCTCATTTTATCACTTTAAGCTAGTAATTAGGAATAAGCATGAGTGTGATCTTAATTATTAGAAATTGTGGACTTGCATGAATTTGTTATTAAGCCATAAGTGAGTGGGAGTTGTGTGAGGCACACCTTGCTCATTATGTGGGAATAACTTGTTCATGCTTGTTGACCAATAAAATGAGTTTTCTTATAACGAATCACCAAGATCTAGGCTTGGGTTTTGGGAAATAGAGTTTTATTAAGAAAATGAAGCATTCTTTCTTAATGAAAACGACAAGAGTAATAAAGTTAAGTTTTACTTAAAGGTTATGATTGGTAAATGATACCTACATTGGACAAATATTTTAGATGAGTTTATTTATTTGAAGGTTCTTGAGTGATTAACAAAACAGACAAACTTTAATTTTTGTTAATACAAATTTTATAAATTCATGAACACTGACAAATACCTTAAAATGAAATTTTTGTAGCTATGTCTACACTTCCTAATTATCTGCGTTCTATGGTCGAAAAACACCTCCTTGCTAATGAGGTTGACATGGGAAAGACAAAGGAGAAATATGTCTTGTCCATTGCGTCAAGTAGCAAGAAGATTGCCAAGAATAAAGGCAAGGCAAAGAGCAAGACAAGTAAGGCACATCCCTCAAACAAAGGCAAAAGTGGAGGAGCTCAAGTGAGCACCTCCAAGAGAAGTAAGAAAATAAACTCTCCTTTGCTTAGAAACTCTTCTATTGCCATGAGAAGGGATATTTCAAAATGAATTGCACCAAGTACAAGCGTGACTTGGATGAAGGCAAGGTTGAATGCAAGCGTCCTAAAGGTATACTTGTTATTGAATTAAATTTAAATTTAGCCACAACTATCTAAGATTGGGTAATGGATACCGGATCATGTGCTCACTTAGTTTCTAATGTGCAGGCACTAAGGGATAGGAGACCTCTCTCCAAAGGAGAGGTAGTATTGAAGGTTGGAAATGGTGCAAGTGTTTCTGCAATCACTGTGGGCACCCTTGATCTTCATTTATCTAGTGGTCTTTGTTTAAGTTTAAAAGGTGTTTATTATGTTCCTTCAGTATTTCGAAACATTATATCTGTATCATGCTTAGATGCAGAAGGCTTTTGTTTTGTAATAAATAACTCTCGTATGGTTATTGAAAATGATGGTCTATTTTATGCAAATGCTTTCATTTCAAATGGATTATATTTGCTTGATTTAGGTGAGGATAAACATATATTGAATATCAGTAACAAGAGACTCAAGATGTCTCAAATGAATGAGACACTCTTGTGGCACTATCGCCTTGATCATATAAATGAGAAACGCATAAAGCAATTGCAGCAAGAAAATCTTCTGGGTTTGCTTGATGGTGAAGCAATTGGAACATGTAAATCTTGTTTAACTGGAAAAATGACCAAATCACCATTCAAGAAGAAAGGTGAGAGAGATCAAGTGGCTTATTGGAATTGATACATTCTGATGTATGTGGTCCAATGAGTACTAGTGCAAGAGATGGTTGTAGGTACTTCATTACCTTCATAGATGATCACAGTCGATATGGCTATGTGTATCTTATAAAGCACAATAGTGAATCCTTTGAGAAATTCAAAGAATACAAGAATGAAGTAGAGAACCAACTTGACAAGAGAATCAAGGCTCTACGAACTGATCGTGGAGGAGAATACTTGAGTAATGAGTTTAACACATACTTGAAAGATTGTGGCATCATACCACAACTCACTCCACCCGGGACACCACAGTGGAATGGTGTTTCCGAGAGGAGAAATCGAACCTTGCTTGATATGGTTCGTTCAATGATGTGTCAAACGGAGCTACCTTTATATTTTTGGAGTCATGCACTCCAAACTGCTGCTCACACACTAAACATTGTTCCATTAAAATCCGTTGAGAAAACACCACATGAGTTATGAATGGGCAAACCACCCAATATATCTTTTCTCAAAGTTTGGGGTTGTGAGGCATACGTAAAACGTATGATGTCAACAAAACTTGAACCCAAAGCGAATAAATGCTTCTTCATTGGATACCCAAGAGAAACAAAAGGGTATAGATTTTGGCACAAGTCAACGAATCCTATATTCGTTAAAAAGGGTGCAACATTCTTAGAGAAGGAGTTTCTCGAAAGAATCAAAAGCAGTGGTAGTAGGGTGACACTTGAGGAAACTCAAGATGACCTACTAGTGAATGATCATGAGATGAATGATGACATTCAAGATGATCATGAAATACCACACGAAGCTTCTTTAATCAGTGGGAGTACAAGCAGTCAAACTTCACAAGGAATTGTTGAAGAGACTCAGACTTCCCCACTGAGTGTTCGTTTAACTCAAGATGAGTCACAAGAACATAGAGAGCTTAGAAGGTCAACAAGAGAAAGGAGAAGACCCGAACTATATATGGGTCTTCATGAGATCTTGGTAATGGATACCGACGATCCCTTGACCTATGAAGAAGCAATGGAAAGAAAAGACTCCAAAGCATGGCAAGAAGCCTTGGGATCCGAAATACAATCCATGTATGGCAACCAAGTATGGAACTTGGTAGATCTTCCTGAAGGATCGAAAGTCATTCGAAACAAATGGATTTTCAAGAGGAAGATGGACATGAATGGTAACTTGACAACGTACAAGGCAAGACTTGTAGCAAAAGGTTTTACTCAAATCCAAGGAATTGACTATGATGAAACTTTTTCACCAGTTGCCATGTTTAAATCTATTCGGATAATGCTAGCTATTGCCGCATTTCATGATTATGAAATATGGCAATTGGATGTCAAAACAGCTTTCCTAAATGGAAAATTAGATGAGGAAGTGTACATGATACAACCTCAAGGTTTTGAAGATCCGAAAAATAGTGGCAAAGTGTGCAAACTTCAGAGAGCCATTTATGGCTTGAAGCAAGCATCAAGGAGTTGGAACAAGCGCTTTGATGAAGAGGTTAAAACCCTTGGATTCATTCAAAGTAAGGAAGAACCTTGTGTGTACAAGAAGGTTAGTGGGAGCCACATTATGTTCTTGGTCTTATATGTCGATGACATATTGCTGATAGGTAATGATAAATCTTTGATGGAGCAAACAAAGAACTCATTGAAAACGATATTTTCAATGAAAGACATGGGCGAGGCTCAATATATCTTAGGGATTAAGATATATAGAGATAGGTCTCGTAGGCTTATTGGTCTAAGTCAAAATGTATATATTGATAAAATCTTAGAAATGTTCCATATGGAAAAGTCCAAGAAAGGAAATGTACCAATGAGTATGTCTGTGCATCTTAGCAAGTCGCAGTGTGCCACAACACGCAAAGACATTGAATACATGAAGAATGTTCCCTATGCTTCAGCCATAGGTTCCATCATGTATGCTATGACTAGCATAAGACCCGATGTCGCGTATGCTCTGAGCATGACAAGTCGTCATCAAGCTTCACCTGGTCCTGATCATTGGACTACGGTCAAGAATATTCTTAGGTACCTGAAAAGGACCAAGAACAAGTTTCTTATCTATGGTGGTCAAAGAGAGCTCATTGTAAAATGCTACACTGATGCTAGTTTTATGAAAGACCCGGATGATAAAAGATCTTAATCTGGATACGTCTTTCTTCTGAATGGTGGAGCAGTGAGTTGGCGTAGTTGGAAGCAATCATCTACGGTTGACTCAACCACCGCAGCAGAAGTCATGGCGGCCGCATAGGCTAGCAAAGAGGGAGTCTGGATAAAGAAGTTTCTTGAGGAACTAGGAGTTGTTTCATCCAGCGAATACCCCTTGGAGCTATTTTGCGATAATAGTGCATCTATTTCGCAAATTAAGGAGTCGAAGTCACATCGCAAAACAAAGTACATGGACAGAAAATACTTTGTAACTCGTGACTTCATCGAAGAAGGAAAAATTTCATTGTTATGGGTTGACACCAACAGCAACACAGCTGATCCCTTCACTAAGCTCTTATCGCAAGCCAAAAGCGAAATTCATTTCGAGTCCATGGGTCTACAAGATCATGGAGAATGACATGAAGACTAAAAGGGACTTTTAGTTTTAGAGTTTATGCATTTGTTGTGTATATGAAAAACTTTAAAAACAAGTGGGAGACTGAAGGATGTGTGTTTTGAAAGTTATTTCTTTTAGTGATAATTTATATGTAGTTCATGATTTTATTACGAATATTATTATTCATGCTCCTTGAGATTTATATGTTATATCTTTGGAAGTGTTCAAGAAGATGCTCTTGGTCTTGAACCATAGGACTCCTAAGATGAGAAACATTTAATCACTAAATATGTTCACAATCGTGGTAATTAAGGAGGAACATTAATTACCGAGAAAGATTGTCATGTTGATTAAAGTACATTGAAGTTCTATAAATATTGATAAAGGATTATCATTTAATAACATGAATATATAAATATGTGCATTTTATATATTGAACATGACCTAAATGAATGAAACATTATATGGATTGTGCATTTTATGTTTTTCACATGAGAAGTATATAATGTGATTGCTATTTAAATACTATCTTCAGATAGGAATAAAATAGTAGTTCGTTGTGTACAACTTGTGCGGGAAAAATCTATATGTTAATATTATCATTGTCCCTCAATTTGAGTTATGATATTACTGGGCCCCTTGGTAAAGTGGAATTATATCGCATGCAATATAACTGATGTAGTTATAATTATAATTCACTTGAGAAACAAGAAAATAATATAATACAAGAATGATACGATCCTATTTTGCATATTATTCATAATATCATGAGACAAGGATAGACACGAAATTAGTGGATTGAGTGAATGATTATTATGTCATTTGGATAACTATAATGTAATGATAGAACCTCTTATAGTCAATAATATAAAGTTTTATATTATTGCCAAGATGACATAAATCCTCTATACGGTCACACCAACTGAAGAGAAACAACAAGTATTTTATATTTCATAATGATGTATAAGATAAAATACATGAGATGAAATGATAAAATAAAATGTCATAATATGACATGCTTAGATCATAAATAAATTTGTGAAGCTATGCAAATATTATTTGGTATAATGTTTGAATGCATTATAAGAATAATAAGAATATTGCATAATAGAATAATATGATTAATATTATTTATTCATAAATTAATTTATTAAACCAATCACAAGATGAGATTAAAGAGATCATAAAATGGCTAAACAAGGCTAGTGATATTTGTGTAATTAATTTAAACATTACACAAATAGTTGCCCTAACCCTTGCCTATTTAAAGGGGTGTAATTAAGGAATTGAGAGATAATTTTTTCTGCTCAATTTTTGGACGAAATTACTGTAGCACTTGGCCGAAATTACTGTAGCAATTCCCTTTGCTTAAGGCCAAAACCCTAGTGGTTCAATCTCTTCTCTAATATCTTTTTGATAGGTTTAGCCACCAAGAAATCAAATAGGTTGTTAATTTGAAGATCAAGAGGTTGTTGGATCTAAGCCTTGAACTTCACATCCATCTATCTAAGAGGTGTGTTAGTTCGTTGTTTAGGTTCAAGGTGAACCAAGAGGAGCTTCCAAGAAGAACACGAGCAAGAGAAAGGAAATCGGCTTCTCTCCATCAAGAGATTTGACAATCTCTTTAGGTAAATGTTTTAATCCTCTTTAGCAATAAATTAGATAAGATTAATTTATTTTAATTTAGTACACATTAGTTTATTGAAAATCTTGTTTGCTTTTGTTGTATACATAAGATCTTTTGTGTATTAAGCCAAGTGGTGATAGGAAAATTTTAAATTCTCACCATATAGGCATACACGTGCTAAGTTAAGTGCACAAATATTTAGTTAACTATCTCTCAAGTTTCTAGTTCATAAATCTGTCAAATTTAGGTCATGAAGGCATTAAGTCATTTTGGTAATTTTGAATCACAATTTTTGTGAATCTAAAAATTCCTACATTAGTTTATGATGTGTGGATTAAGATTCTAAAATAAAACAGAGAGTTTAGATTGTTTTATTAAGGTAAACAAAAATGACAAAACAAGTACAGCGCTGGATTTTTCTGTCTCCAGTTTTCTGTTTTGCTGAGATTCAAAATAGAATAACTTGAGTTTGGATGAATGGATTTTTGTGAGCCACCTATCATTAGAAATATAATGAAGTCTAGTTTCTGAAAAACTATATTTTGCAATATAAAAATATTACGGATTTTGTGTGAAAATTAAATTTACAGAAGTACTACGATCAGGTCTCCAGCACTGGAACCTGTGATTCAAATGTAATTTTCTCACAACCTGCTGAATATTTTCGTGATTTCTTTATATATCCAGAAAGGTATCAAAGTCTAGTTTTCAGAAATGTATGGCTTGAATTTTTATTCAAAATACACAATTTTTAGCATAGAAAACATTGACAAGTGCGCAGCAGACTGAAACTGGAAATTTTATAATTTTCAGTCTCATCATCTTGAAATATTAATTTTTTGCAAGGGCTATTTTGCAAAATCTGTAATATTAGATCTCATTCAAATTTTGGACAGATTAAGAACGAATTAATTATGAATTAATGACATCAAAGGTTTTAATTAGCCATAATGGCAATTAAGAATGAGTTAATGACATTAATGATAATGAATTGACAATAAATGACATTAATGACATTTAATAAATAAATGTTTATTCAACTGAAATCATTTTTTTAGGATTTAAAATGATTTAGATGAATTAAGAAATTGAGAGATATATGATTAACTAAATAAGATTAAATAGTGCGACAAGATTGCGCATGTGTACTAATTTTGCTATGCAGGAGGATTGTGGGTTAGTATGGCTCAAGATTTTCAATGCCTTGTGTGTTGTAATGAATGATCTGTATGAATGTTTGTAATGCGGCCTAAGGTGCCATTGAAAAATTAATTAGAATAATTAAATTATGGCAAAGATGTTAGGTTGCCATTTATGTATTATCATTCAAGGCTTGCATGCCACATAGGATTTAGGATTGGGTAATTCTAAATGTAATTTTTCATTTTAATTTAGAATAGCTCTAAAAATATAATGAAGATTGGGTGGGTACTTGTAGTTTAGAATTATATCAAGGTAATTGATAGAACTACAAGAATGCAAGCAGGAGCCATACAACCCATGAAGATTGTGAATATATATGATATAATTTAATGATTAGGATAGGTATTGGTGTATGAATACATGACCTACCAAAATTATCAAAGTCATATATATGCTATGTCCATGAAAAATTTAAGAATAACTTTCCTTCTCATTTTATCACTTTAAGCTAGTAATTAGGAATAAGCATGAGTGTGATCTTAATTATTAGAAATTGTGGACTTGCATGAATTTGTTATTAAGCCATAAGTGAGTGGGAGTTGTGTGAGACACACCTTGCTCATTATGTGGGAATAACTTGTTCATATTTGTTGACCAATAAAATGAGTTTCTTATAACGAATCACCAAGATCTAGGCTTGGGTTTTGGGAAAGAGAGTTTATTAAGAAAATGGAACATTCTTTCTTAATGAAACGACAAGAGTCATAAAGTTAAGTTTTACTTAAAGGTTATGATTGGTAAATTATACCTACCTTGGACAAATATTTTAGATGAGTCTATTTATTTGAAAAAGGTTCTTGAGTGATTAACAAAACGGACAAACTTTAATTTTTGTTAATACAAATTTTATAAATTCATAAACACTGACATATACCTTAAAATGAAATTTTTGTAACTATGTCTACACTTCCTAATTATCTGCGTTCTATGGTCGAAAAACACCCCCTTGCTAATGAGGTTGACATGGGAAAGACAAAGGAGAAATCTGTCTTGTCCATTGTGTCAAGTAGCAAGAAGATTGCCAAGGGATATATCCTATGACAGGTCCAACACCACATTCCCAACAAGTACCACCGCGACCTGTGAACCAGCCGGTACCAATCGTTGTACCGATTTCCCAGCCTTTGTCAGCAAACCACGTTCAAAATCGGCCGGTAAAAATCTCTCCTAGAGATCTGAATTCTCAGTTCTTACATGTTCGAACTAGTAGTGAAACAGATACGCCTATCCTGCAAGAACAACAGGTACAATCCAAACACCGAGACCAAAATATTCCCCCATTGGGGGAACAACCCAATGAAAGAAGACGGCCGGAAGGACAGGGTGAAAGTAGAGAACCTAATCCCGAAAGAGAACCACATGTTGAGAGACCCGAAGTTCACCACAACAATGAGCGCGAATCAGCCAATCATGGTGGAGGTTCCAGACCATCTCGTCGAGAACAGTCTCGCTCCCGTAGGGAACGCGAATGAAGCCCACCCCAAGGTCGGGATAGGATTCACCGAGATGATCGCAGAAGAAATCGGCGATCACCTACCCCACTCCGAGGTGTAAATATGGCACAAATTAAAGAATTGATCCAAACGAGACTCGCGGCTAAATTAGCCGAGATTGAGTCCCAGAAGACAGGCGGCACCTCCCGGCCTATGGGGATTAAAGATGACCCTCTTTCCAGAGACATCTACCGTCACTCGATGACGGACTTCAAGTACCCAACAACTCTCCCTAGCTTCCGGGGTAGCGGCGATACTCAGGATCCACACAATTTCGTATACGGATTTCTTGAGCGGCTTCGTCTCCTTGGAGCCACTGATGCTATCATGTGCCGTGTCTTCACCACTTGCTTAACTGGCGAAGCGTGGGACTGGTACATGACGTTACCCCGGAGGTCCATCAACAAATTCGAAGACTTCGCAAAACTATTCTTGGAGAGATACACGATTATCAAGCCACCGCAAGCTACGTGCGAGATGCTTCTAGACATTGTCCAGGGACAGCGTGAAAGAACAGGTGCGTTTGTTAATCGATTTATACAAGCATCTCGGCGAATTCAGAATCTCAATGAGGAGTTCACCTTAGCCGCCATCAAGAAGGGACTCCGCAAAGGGGGTCCGGGTACTTTGCGATACGAAGCCCACATGAAGAAGATGACCACTTTGAGGGAATTTGTAACCTTTGCTGAGGGTTACATCCGTGCCGAGGACGACAACGGAAGCCCCACGAGGCTTCGATCTCGATCTCC